>APFE030743321.1:0-14373 GCA_000404065.3 Pinus taeda | reverse complement strand
TAGTGCCAATATTGTTATGCGAAGCTATATAACTTCTGGAGAAGATAAGGGGAACAACCAGAAGCCGATGTATGGGTTTGCAAGGCTGTTGATAAGGAGATAGGATTCGATGTAAATAAGGTAAATGAACATTTATGGAAGCAAAGAGGAGCTTCATGGATGAAGGAGCTTCTACATAAAGGACTCAAAATATGGGAAAGTCTGAAGAGACCAGTACTGTGTAGGAGACATGCCCCTCCTTATTAGCATCATTTTTTAAAACTTGCATGAAACTCCTAAGGGATAAGAAGGTAGTAGAAGGACTACAAGAATTGATAGATAATTTCACTGGTAAGAATAAGCCTCTACTATAGCAACACAAAGTACATAAGGTGGCAAAAAGTAAGAAGAAGACAAGTCATGAGATGAAATTGACTACGAAAATTGGAGAATATGAAATGGACTAGGTAATTATTGATTTGGGGTTTGATGCAAACATTGCTTTGCCAAAAAAAATATGGGAATGAATGGGAAGACCAATAGTATAGTGGTATTTGATCTAGCTAAGAATGGAAAATCAACAGAGGATTATTCCTATGGGGCTCCTGCATGGGGTAATCGTGCACATTGAAGGGGTGTGCACCATAGCCGATTTTGAAGTCATCGAAAGAATGGATGATAGTAACCCTTACCTCACACTGCTTGGAGTTGATTAGGAATTTTATATGAACAAAGTCATCAATATGAAGAATCACATTATGACATTTCAAAATAAAGAACTAAGGGTGATTGTGCCATTGGATTCAGCCGAAGGTGCGTGATATACTGAACCAATCCGCGATTATGAGAAAGACGATGACATTGAGCAGATATCTCAACTGAATGCACAGGATGAAGATTGGATTAACCCCATGATAGATGGGTGAATCTTGTGGGAGAAGGACAAATCCTGAATTCAAATTTCGACGAGGACCTTGAGCACTAGCAGAACCAATTGTATGAAGTATCATCACTGCACTACAACAGGCTTACCAAATCACAATGATGTATATCCACCGAGGTGCACAATTTACTATATTATGATGTTTAGAGGATGTCAATTTATTTCTAGATAAATTTGAAAGGGATTTACTAGAGGAACATTGACTCCAAGTGCTAGATATCACGTTGAAAGGTACGCTTGCCCATTGGTGGGGCACACATAAGAACAATTTTGCAGATTGGAAGGAGTATTGGAGAATGATGAAGTTGGGGTTTATGTACGATAGTACCTACATTACAAAGAAATACATAGGGAAGGATGATCTGAGTGAGAAATTAGCTCATTGGACAACAAATTTGAAAGAAGAACTACAACCAGAGTGAGTTCATATATTCTGCCACATGTTGGATACCATCTCAATGAATTGGTATATGGAAAGAGAGCTACGACACAGGATGCAAAATGGGTTGTTTTGAAAGAAAGTTTTATGTTAACTTTTAGTTTTGAATATGGTCTTGAGTGTATATATGAAGCACTACAGATGATGAAAGATGATATATTCAAAATGCCTAAAGAACCGGTTGAATGGGTACAACCAATTTGGGGTATGCAGCTACGTCATGCGCTTGCATGCTACAATGTGACCACAGAGGATGGTGAAGAAGATGCCAGGAATGTCCACATTCCTAAGTTGGAAGGACAATGCAAAGCCAAGGGACCTAAGGCATAAATCCCTAATATATCAAAGCCCTTAAATTCCAAGCAAGTGAATATCGGATCAGAAGAGTAAGCAAAGTTTGTGACTATAGGTGATTATTGGGACGAAGATATAGTAGATAAGGTCGCAGAGCTCTTGCGAGAATATTAAGATGTGTTTCCCGCAAAGTTCTCTGATCTAAAAGGGATAATAGGGCATATGGGAGTCATGAAGATCACTTTGAAGTCTAATGCAAAGCTAGTGAAACAACGCCCCTACTGATTAAATCCTAAGTATAAGGAAAAAGTGCGCAAGGAATTGGATAAAATTCTTGAGGCCGAGATCCTTGAGCCTGTGAAGGAATTAGACAAGTTTATTTGCATGGTGGTTCAAGAAAAGATAACACAGGGTGAAATGCAAATATGTGTAGACTTAAGGAAGTTGAATGATGCTTGTGTCCATGATCCATTCCCTATGCCTTTCAAGGAAGAGGTAGTGGATAATGTTGGAGGATAGGAAGCTTATTCATTCATGGATAGATTCTCAGGGTACCATCATATCAAGATCACATCGAAGGATGGGAGTAACATCACCTTCATGACTGAATGGGGTTGTTTTCAGTATACAATGATGGCTTCTAGGCTTAAGAATGCCCTTGCAATTTTATCTAGGGTGGTCATTGCGACTTTCAAGGAATTTATCCATAAATATTTGGAGGTCTAATTTGATGACTGGACAGTGTTCAAGTTAGTGAAGTGACATGTTGCTAGTCTGCATATGATGTTGGATACTTATCGAAAGTTTCAGATAGCCCTTAATTTGAAGAAATGCATATTCTACGTACCCTACAAGATACTCTTGGGCCATGTTGTTTGCAAGAAGGGATTAACGGTAGACACTACCAAGATTGCAATAATCATCAATTTTGAAGCTTCGAAGAATGTTACATAGCTTCATGCAATGTTGGGCCATATGGGATATTATAGGAAGTTCATCAAAGCATATGCACAAATCACTGCGCCTATGGAAAAATTATGAAAGAAGGATGTGACGTTTTTCTCAGAGAAGGATTGCCAGAAAAGTTTAGATTTCTTAAAGGATAAAATGATCACTGTGCTCATTTTAGTGTTTGCTGACTAGAAGAAGGAGTTCCATGTTCATGTAGATGTTTCTTGCATCGTGTTAGGAGTTTTTCTAACCCAACCAGGTGAAGGACCTATTGAACATCGAATAGAATTTGCAAGGAGAAAGTTGTCGATGGCAGAAAATAACTATTTAACCATAGAGGATGAATTTTTAGAAATTGTGTATGTGTTGCATAAATTCAAGCACTATTTGTTGGCTAAACACTTCAAGATGTATACAAATCATTATGCTTTGAAATACTTGGTCAACAAGCCTGTGTTCGGGGGGAAGATCTGCAGATGGTTGTTGCTCTTCCAGGAATATGATTTTGAGGTAATTTTGAAGCCAGGCCACCTGAATCCTAGTCTGGATTAGTGAGCATGCATTGAGAATGGGGATGAGCCTATGAGCCTAGAGGAAGGACAACCTGATGTGCACCTATTCATTTTTAATGTTGGATATGATCATTTCACAAACATATTTCAATTTTTATCTACCGGAAATGCACCTGAAGGGTATTCGATGCAACAAAAGAAAGAACTAGTGGTTCGGGCTGCAGATTTCTCTGTTATCTCTCGACACTTATACAAAATGGGCTCTAGTGAAATATTGCATAAATATGTTCCAGAGTATGAGAAGTAAAGTATCCTTATAGAACCACATGGAGGAGTAGCGGGAGGACATTATTCTAGAAGAGAAATTATGCATAATATCCTATGCACATGACTTTGTGGCTGACTATGCATAAGGACTCCAAAATATATTGCAGGGGTGAAATGTTTGCCAAAGGATGAGGAGACTGTCTCAAAGAGATGAATTTCCATTAAACCCGAAAGTGACATTGCAGGCGTGTGATAAGTGGACAATAGATTTTTTGGGACCAATACAACCACTCAGGAAGAAGACAGGGGCCAAATATATCATTACCTCGGCTGAATACTTAACTAGGTGGGTGGAGGCACAACCTGTAAAATATTGTAGCGCTGCTACCACTGCAAAGTTTATTTTTGAGCATATCTTTTCTTGATTCGGCTACCCTAAGATTTTGATGAGTGATAGGGGCATGCACTTCTTAAATGAGACAATTGCTACATTTCTTGAGGAATTATAGATATATCATCAAAACAGTACACCTTATCACCCTCAAGTGAATGGTACAATAGAATCCTTCATTAAAATTCTAGAAATAACTTTGAAAAATATTTACAATGCCAAGTGAAATCACTGGGATGTCTGCATACCAGCAGTCCTTTGGGCAAACAGGACTACCTGTAAAATGTTGATAGGATAAACACCATTCAGACTGGTATATGGGAAAGAGGTTGTAATGCCCATGGAGTACATAGTGCCAATCTTATGGATTGCAGTAGTTATGGACATGGTTGATCGTGGTACCATAGAGGAATGACTCGCGCAACTCATTGAGTTGGAGGAAGACCGCTTCTTAGCTAGATTTCATCAATAGGTGAAGAAGGACAATGAAAAGGCATGGCATGATCACCATATCAAACAGGGAACCTTCAAGATAGAAGATTTATTATTTCTATATGACAATAAGTTCATAAAGATCCTAGGCAAATTTCAGATGCATTAGCCAGGGCCATATGTTGTGAAGAAAATTATAGATGGTGGTGCAGTTCAGCTCGTGAAGCCGAATGGGGAATTGTTTACAGGAAAAGTCAATGGAATTCGATTGAAGCTGTACATGGGTGATCCTGCCCCTACACAATGACTATGTGATTTTAGGGTAGTCTTAGTACTCCAGGCAACTGCAAGGAATTATGGGACTATAAACTACACTGCCTAAAAGTTAAAAAGGCAAAGTGAATGGATTGCATGATAAGTTGAAGAATAGCGCCAAGGGGAGCTGCACCGAAGGAGCTACGCTAGGTGGGTGGGCGCGATGTAGCCTAGCCAAAATCTTACCATTAGAATCAATTTGGTTGCTTTGAAGGATAATTTTTCATTGGAAGGAGCGGGGATGAAGCATTTATGGAGCATATCTTTGGAAATCTACCACCAAAATGTGCATTAACGACCAAGAATTGAAGGGAAATATTGGATTTGAATTCAAATTACTCTATAAATATGGCATACCACTCTGCATTTGAACACTTTACTTCTTGCAAGTTTTCCTTAATATTTCTCGCCCTGCTTCATGCCAAGTAAAGGGTTGTATTTTTGAGCTAGAGTGGGAGAATCTTCTTTCAGGTTTGACATTCACAAAGTTTCCTGAGTGGAACCATAAGAACTTCCTTGAGAGAATGACTGCAACTCACCCTAAGATGGATCCAGTCCCACTTGAGATAGAGGCAGCCCCATTTGTACCTACAGGGTCACCTACTACTACACCTAGGTCACCAATACCTAAGCCATATACTTCTATAAAGGGACATAGGAAGCAGAAGAAACCTCAATAATCACTAGTGCAGCAATCACCATGGAAAAACTTGATAAAAATCCACCAAAAGGGCAAAATGGATAAGTCTAATTAACTGACAAAGCCACTAGATCTGGATGAGGAAGAACTGCATGGAGCAATAGTGGAGGTTGACGTAGAAGAGGCTGAACCGATAACTCAACTACCCATGTATATCCCACCTAGAAAATCCACAACGAAGGTGCCCAAAGACCTAGATTTCATGAAGCTAATGGTATCTACGTATTTATTACTAGATAATGTGCTATTTGAGGGATCGTTGCTGGCTCAGATACCGAATTTGAAAATGAAGGATTGGGACCCTGGGGACCAAGACAAATTTCCACAATTGGCGCCATATAAGTACCTCAAGAAGGTGTACTATGAAGAGGCAGATGTCACATGCCTTGAACTGATGAGTTGTGTGGTTGGCGTTAGGGGCGCGGGGATCCTAAACATGTTGTGGGTTCTGCACTTCAGTCGCACCATTACTAACATGTATATGTGTGCCAATTTCTCACACTGGTGCACGATGGGTACCTCTGGTTGGTAGAACTCATCCCGATCACTGACATGATAATCCACCCAATAACGCTGCTTCCATCTGAAAGAGTGGACCCTATGGAGGTTCTCGTATGAAATTTGTAGGAAAAGAAGTTGGCAAACCAAATGAAGGCCAAATTTGGTTTGGTCAAGAAGTGACATGGATACTTTATTTAGTCCATAACGAATGGTGCGGTGCATTTTGTTGCATAGATATTATCTAGTAATATCATGAGAAAGTGCCATGGGGATGAAGTACTAACACCAATTGTCTCTTTGGCTACATAGTGCACGAAAGAGGTCCAGTATAATTGGGCTCAATATATATGTAAAGAGTTTTTGGAGGACTACAACGATTCCAAAGATGAGGGAAAGGCATTTCACTACACCTGGTTGTTGTTGTTGATTGCTCTAATGGCGTGGAGGACACTCAAAGAGAGCCAATTCCCTTAGCAGGACTCAGACCTACCAGAGGCTACAAATTTCACTTTGTTATGGGCTACTAAAGACCCCACATGCATAATGGAGGGAAAAATATTATGGGTTGTATTTGAGACTAAACTAAGGATGGTGATCAACCGACGGCCAAGGTTGTCACCAACCTTGCAAGCGCTGTACACTAACATTTTTGATTTCAAGGTAGTTTTCCATAATCTTCACATTCATACAAAGAATGACACCTAGGGCATATGGCATAAGTTGCCTTACTTGGTTGTAAAGGAAGATATATTAGGGGTCACTAGAAAGGGGCCAAGTGTCTAGCTCACCCCTTTTGATATCGGCACAGGTACCAGCATAAATGCTAAAGGTTCAATAGTGCAAACCATGACAACAGAAAAGAAGGAAGCACAGAAAGCCGTTGCCCAAGAAAAGGTTGCACAGAGGAAAGAAGCTATTTTAAGGGAGAAAGAGGCTCCTGTAAGGGAGAAAGAAGTGGTGACAAAGGAAAAGGAGGAAGACCATGAAAAGACTACATCAAAGGCCATCATCGATGTCGACAAGTCAGATACTAAACAAAGATAGGTGGAGGAAGAAACAACGATAGAAGAAGAATGGGGCATGGTGTTGGAGTCTACCTTCATTGTCAAGAAGAGGAAGAAGAGGACTTCCACAAGGTAGCACAAGAAGAAAAGGTCTGAAAAAACCACAGGTGCGACTCCTTTGGTTCTAACAGAGGGGGACTTGGATGAAATTGGGGATGTGGTCCATGATGCGATCATAGATCTCATGAGCCACTTCGAAGCATAGTACCATCAACTGCTCAGCAACATATAAGAGGGCCTACAAGACTTGTAGGTCCAAACATGTGTCACTCAAGCGAGCATTGGATAGGTGAGCATAAAGCAAGTGAGCCTGAATCTAGTGAGCAGGTTAGTATTGGACACAAAAATCATTGTGGATCTTCGCACCTTCAACTACCAAAAGGGTTCTTGTATGTGACTCAGCTGAAGAGAAGGCATATCTACTCCAGATGAAGAACTTGGGTCTAAATTTGGCTATGCTTCACATTCAGAATCTGCACGAGCTACACCAAGGGGTGTCTGACGAACCTAGGATAAGGGAGAAAAGTGCACTGATAGGAATCAATGAGGTCAAGACTAATAACCAACAAAGCTTTGAGGAGAAGGCGTAGGCCTTGAAGGAAAAGGAGGAGGTCACAACACGAAGCCAACAAATAGAAGTAAGTATTGTACAGGCTTGCAATGAGCTTCCACGGCTCAAGATCCTAGCAGAAATGGCCTCTGTGAATAAAATTCAAAAGTTGGTTGTTGTAGTTAAAGAATCTAAGGAAGAAATTGGCCAAGTCAGGTTTGACCTGCAGCTACAAGTCTTAGAGTTACAACTCAAGCTGCATCCCACTACTCCTCAAGAAGTCAGAGAGTAGCGTAGAGCTGCTGTTAAAGAAGGAATGACGACATTGGATGATGTAGTCAAGGGTTAGACTGAGTTGTTTGCACATGCCATGGAGTTATGGACCTCGTTGCAGGAGGATCCAACTCTAAAAAATATTGGAGCAGACATTAGACAAACGCAGTGCCAGTTTGATGAAATTCGATTGACATCACTGACCTTAGCCCCATTACAAGGGTTCACTATATTATAGGAATGAAAGCTCATACAGAATGAAATTGATGAGCTGCATTGCAAGGAAGCGATCATCTCTTCAAGGCCATAGTCATAAGTAGGTGAGGCCAGTTAGTTGACTTTGTTAGTACAAAGAAATCTTAAAGGGATGCATCTGACTCAAAGGACCATGGGCCTTGCAATTAATGGCGCCACTACCAAAAAATTGTCGAGGAAGTGTGCCAAGCTACTACACAGGGACCAACAAACCTATAGGTTTTGAATATTGAGTTCAGCGAGCTGTAGGTGAAGGTTGAGGTGACACCAATAGAGTGACTCAAGGAAAAGTCACAAAATTGTGTTAGAGGCCTATTGGGATAGGGTCCCCTAGGGTAATTCTTTTAACTAATTTTGTTATTTATGTAAAGTCTCCACATTTTGAGGGAGTAGAGTGTGAAGGTCATAGGAGGCGAAAGGGACTTTAGTCCCTTAGTTTGTTAGAAGTCAAGATGTTTTGTGACCTGCCCATGGTTCGTGAATCATGGTATTGTAAAAGAAGAATATGTATAAAGAAGTCATAGAGAGTCTTAAGAAGTCAATTAGTAATTGAAGATCATTGTATTGGAAAGTAGTTTGAGGCTAAAAAGCTTATTTTCTGTACTTAGGTGAAGGGGATGGCCCCTACAGCTATGTGCGTGGAGACCTTGGTAAGTGTGCAAGAAGAGTGTCTGGGTCCTTGTAGCTGTGTGTGCAAGGAAGAAGAGTCTATAACCAAAACATTATATCTAATAAAGGCTATTTTGGGGAAATAATTGTGTATATGTGCCTTTATATTTACCTGTGAAATTTATGTATATTCGCTCTACTTGCGGCATTTATCTGAAGAAACACTTAATTGATGTGTGAAAGTGGTAGATGTACATGTTTACTTCATATCATGAATATTTAAAGTGTTTCGTGAAGGTTTAGCTTCTGTTTTTTGAAGTTACTGTGATTTATGTATTTTAAGGGTTAGGGTTCGCGAAGGGTGGGATAAAGCCCTAAAAGTAAAAAAAACCCATCACACAGACCTCTAGATGCAGAAACATAGTTCTATCATCCCCTAATACTACTTTGAGTTACACTGTATCCTGGGCTATGTGGGTTGTTTCTGAAAGTGCTAGCAGATAAGGGTTTTTTTAGTTGGTGCAGCTAACTCTTAACCTGGGTCAGGACCCATCAAACCAACAACATGTATGTTGATATATGTATGTGGGTGTTATGAATGTTGAGTGTGTACATACACTAACATGTTTTATGGAAGTTGCATATAGAATCTAGGGTTTGAACTGATGATTGATGTTTATAGTTGATGATGTGTGGTCGATTTTTTGTTGTTTGTTGATCATGTATCTATCATGGTAATCTCTGTTTGACACAACTGATTGGGCTGAATTGGTTATCAAATTGAATGTTGATTCATAATGATGATATAGTATGGTGATCTATAATTGGTTCAATACATGATTCGGTTGTCGTTTCAGTAATGCAATGATCTAGATTCAGTTTCAAGTAATTTGAGATTTGTACGAAGGTCTTATACAGGGGAAGAATGTATATATGCAGGTATGCTTTAGAAAAATAGCATATACATTCCAATGTATGTCTGATCAGGGTTGTAGGAACAACGCCATGTTTCTATGATGATGAACAATGTATGGTTTAGTTGTGTTGCATTGGTATGATCTCATGGTTTATAGTTGTTATGGATGGTTTGATCTTGTTGCAGTAGTTGATTCATATTGATTGATTGGTTTGATGGTATTACATTGATTCAGTTGGTTGAGTATTTGGTTTTGAAATTATTCCTTGGTATTGAGCTTAAGGTTCCAAGTGGGTCCTGTTTGAAAATATGATGGAAGGTGGAGTACACGTTTGATGTTTTGAGTCAGGTGGATCCAATATGAAATATTATGAAATGTGGTCCATAGAGGTGTTGAGGGTTAAATCCTTTAGTGAGGGAGGCAACGCTTCCTTCCAATGGTAGCTGCTAAATTTGTGTAGGGTGTAGGTGCTCCCTTCTAGTAGGAGACAATAATCAAGATCAAGGGGTTGAAGCTTCATTCTTGTGGGTACTAGAAAATGAGAGAAGGTTGTAGCCTTCTACAAGTGGGTTCCTGCATACTGGTAAGAGCCTATGTGGGTCCAATATTGTAATAAGTTTACTTAACAATAAAAGAGAAAGACAAAGATGACAATAGTGGTTTTTTCTACCACATTGGGCTTCCACCTAAAATCCTAGTGTTCATGTGTGTTGATATTTTTCTTGTGTGTTGATGAGCTCTCTACTCCTTACTGCTCATGGTTATTATTTAATTAATGAATAATGAAGTAATGATGTACTAATTAAATATGAACAAATGATAAAATATATGAATATTTAGGTATATGGATATATGTTATTTAGCTTTACTGAAGTCAAATACATACATTGAGTGCATGAATGAAAATATCATATGGAACTCAGAATATGAAACAAAATTTTTAAAGTGAGTTTAAAATACTGATTCACCCCCTCGCCAGTGTTTTCCCCAACTATTGGTATCATAGCATGTCCCTCGGAAGAAGCTTAATTGCTTAAAGGGAGATTCGTCAAGATTGGTAGTTACAAAGGAGAATTTTCTATGTAACCATCTTTGTTTAATTGAAATAGGATTTTATTTTGGAAAGTTAGAATGAGAGAATTTTTATAGGCACTTGGAACAAATGCATTGGAAATTGTTGAAGGTGGATATCAATATCCAAATTCTATTCCCATAGATACTATAGGGAAGAAACAATATGAAACCAATGCAAAGGTTGTGAATGCCATCTTGGGAAATTTGGTTGAGTCTAAATTCATGAAAGTCATGCAGTTGAGCACTGCAAAGGAAGTGTGGGATAAGATTATCCAAAGTTATGAAGGTGACACCATGGTAAAAATTGCTAAACTTCAAAAGTTTTGAGTTTAGTATTGTTAGTTCCAGTCTTTGTAGCCTGTCACCAGGGATCAACATGAGCTCTTACTATGTCTAGTTTTATTAGATGTTTTGCACATGATGGTCAGCGCAAAACATGTCACAATTGTGTCCATCAGAAGAAGCTAAAAAAAATATTTCCAATGTTATATCACACTCCCGTAACCGGTTCCCGAATTAGAAGATATGATAAAAATGAATGAGTTATTCTTGGTTATGCATGTTTTGAGGTCAGTTGCTGCACATAATGACAAGTTTAGTACAAAATCAGTTTGTGAAATAATGATATTAAATTTTTCAAAAGTGAAAGAGGTTTTTGTTCATCACATACCAAATAACAAAACCTCCTTCAGTTTATGCACAGGTGCTACTATGTGGGAGATATACAATGATATTTGGAACTTACATTAAAACAAAGCAAATTTTTCATATTTTTTACTGTTTTAGTCATTTTAGTGCGGGGCCATTTTACAACAGATGGAAAGTAATTTTACAAAACCCAAGGCTTTTTTTGTTAATCACGTGACATATAACAAAAACCTCTTTCAGTTTATTCACAGGTGTCACGAATTGGGATATGTGACTAGATCTTTACAGATCATTTTCACAAATTTAAATTTTTAATGATTTTCTGTTTTAGAGATGATTTTGTGGAAGCGATTACGAGCAACTGGAAACGAATTTCCCAAATTTGAGAGCAGTTTTTCTCCAACGTTACCTTATCTACAAAAACATCTTTCAGTTTTGTAACCGGTGCTATGGTTTAGGAGATACGAGTTCATCTTCAATACCTATTTTCAGAAATTTGGCCCAAGTTTAATGTAACTTATTCTATTTGAAGAAAATGGTTGACCTCAATACCCTTATTACAAGCATGAGAAAATGTATATATCTTATGAATTTCATAGTTTTTGGGTTGGACTTTGGCATAAGGTTGGACTTTTTGAGAAATTTTGGAGCTTCATTATATACTCATATCAATAGTTTTGGCCAAAGAATAGACCAGGGTTTGCAGCATTTTATGGGATTCATGTGGCATCTTGCTTTGGTATTGTGTTTCCTTATGTAATTGTGAGTTTACTTATGTCTTATGTATGCCATTATCTATATTTCTTCTTCTTAACTAAAACAAAAAAGGATAAAGGTAGAATCCATTGAAATTGTAGTGCTCTACCTAGGGTTTGCTTAGTTATTGATGTTTTTAGATGTTTGAAGAGGATCCTTGAGGTTTTCTTGCCCTCTTAAACTCCTCACCTGTCTAAATCTCTCCATTTCATTCATTTTCAAGTGCCAAATCAGTTTCCTACCTTGCCCCATAGAGATCTATGCAAAACTAAGCCTCATTCCCCAGACCCAAATCTGCCTTTCCATTTGAGCCAACAAAACATCATCAAATTCAATCAAACTCTTCTGCACACATACCTAGCCTAAGATCAGTATTCATATCCATCATTTCAAGTCCTCATTGATCATATTTTGCTTAGATTTACGAGGAGAGAGCCCTCTCCCAACCTGGTAGGGCTAGCTACCAGGTTAAGCGTGGTTTGATGTTACCCTAGATCCTACCTTTCTCAGCCTGAGGTAGATTTAGGCACTAACAAGTATAAGACACTTAAAATGCATGATTATGAAAGCATTGCAGGATTTTTCCTTAGACTTGATGAGATTTTTAACTCAACGAAAAAATCTTGGTGATAAAATAAATAATGACACTAATGTTGAAAATATTTTGTGATCCCTAACTCGAAATTTTGATTCCAAAGTCTCTGCAATTGAAGAAATGCAATATTTGAAGAGTCTCACTATTGAACGGCTCCATGGGAGCCTAACAATTTCTTTAGATGAGAAAATGGGGTCCATCATATATGAGAGAAGTGACCTTCAAAGCCCCTCATAAAGGGAAGTAAAATAAAATCTTAAATATACAAGCTACATTTCAGATGAGGAAGAAGCAAATTTCGTGAGAAATATACAAATCGGAACTGGTAAATTCAAAGGTAAGACTCCCTTTAAATGTTTTTCTTGTGGAAGAGTAGGCCAATATATATCCAAATGTCCTTATGAAGGTAATCATGAGAAAGGGAAGAATGTTCCAAAGAGGAATGCTAGAATAAGTTTTGATAGCAAGATAATTTTTTATTCTAATGAATATAGTCAAACCACATTCGATGTTCAAGAAATTTCAGATTCATATTCTAACAATTGTTACCAAGTACCTGTGGCTCTAGAAGACCAGTCAAGTGAATTAGACAGTTATTAAGTAGATGACTTAATGAAAGGATTGAAAGAAAATGATAAACTCAGTAATGCAAACAAAGATATGGAAACAAAAGAATGTAGTACGATTGAGGAAATCAACATGTTAAGAATGGAGTTGGAAGCATCCAATAGAAGAATATAATTCTTAGGAAAACAAATTGAAGAAAAGGAAATCCATTGTGAAAAAATAGAATTCCAAGTTGTGACTCTAAGGGAAGAATATGAGAAAATAAACAAATGGGTAAAGGCATATGAGTCACTAGAGAGGATTATGAATGAACAAATTTATCCTCTAATTAAGGAAGGCATTGGTTACATGGCTTTAGATCCATATTACAATAAGAAGAATATACATAATGAGGTGTTTCAAAATCAAGCTCAATTAAGTCACTAATCTAAAAGAAAGTGTCCTAGATAAAGTTTGGTTTTATGGATATTGTTTCTCTTATAACTGATTTTGACATAACAACACTTATTTCAGGTCATGTATTTCGAATGGAAGCAAAAGATGGGATAAGTTCAAGAACAAGATTAGAAATTGCAAGAATATCTAGAGGAACAAGGAGCATAAGTCATATACATAGGGAAGATTGACCCTACTACTGTCCATTTCTCTTCAATCATACTTCTAACAGTTATTGCAAAATTAATGGAAGGTACATGACCACATGAAGAGAATATGTTGATTATTAGGTCTAGGGAGAATCTCAATTGATTATCTAAGCAATGTGAAATTTATAAAAATTGAGAAATCGAAGGTTAAAATCCCCCTATTTGCAACCCTGTTTATGAAGACAAGGACAATTACATGTCAGGTGGCTACTGGGTTCCTCTGGGATACCAAAAAAAAAATTCATAAAGTCTAGTGCATTTATTGTATATCGTTAGAGGTTCCAGCATATGCTCAGGGGGAGCGTGGCCAGTATGCAGTTTTGATACCCAACAAATCCGACCTACAATGAGCATCTCTACGAAGGGGGAAAGAAGCATTCATGTAGAATTGGTTAGTTGTTTTCCCTTAATGTCAAATGGGGAGAGAAAATTGGTGTTTTAAGAAGAATTCTTGGTGAAAAGTCTTGGTTTGCAAGTGATTACAAGTGGCGACGAAACACCAAAGTGGTTGCCATCAAGTCCAAAGGGGGGTATTTTTGGCATTATGGCTAATGTGTTCCTTGATAGAAACCTACTTGACAAAGATGTCAACATTGTGGTAACAAAATGAATATGAAGACTGGAATAGATGCTACAGAGGTGATGGATAAAGAAATTCTAGTTTAGTCATAGAAGAATGATAAAGGTGAAGTTTGGG
>APFE030743317.1:0-11831 GCA_000404065.3 Pinus taeda | reverse complement strand
AAAATATTTGTTACATTTGTGTGTCATTTTGTGATTTTTTCTAGATCTAAAAAGCTAACAAGAGTCATAATGTTTAGGAATACATGTTCTCGATACTAGTCCACATACATATGGAGAGTTCATCTACCAAAAAGGAAAATAGAGGAAAAAAACAACCAAAAAGATAAAAAAAGATAAACAACAACAAAAGGAAACAACATATGTTCTGAAAAATTAAATGTCGAGTAAACTAGCTATGGAAGGGTAGTGCACCCCTCCTCCCTGACCACTCCATTAGAAACACAAATAAAGAACATATATCCTTCATCATCATGCAATCCTCTTTTTGATAGGGAGTGGGCCATCACGTTCGATTCCCTAAATATATGCAAAATTTCAAAACTCAGAAAGGTCTTTATGAGAGCATCCATACGCTCCCACCAAACCCTAAGATCTGGAGGGTCAATAGTTGTATTTCCTAGAATTCCATCTATGATGGCCTTAGATTCTTCGTAGACATGGATGCTCTGGATCTCCCTTTCATTTGCAAACCAAAGACCCCAAAGAGCCACCATCTCCGCCCTGAAATTTGTGGCTAAACCCTGAAACCAATGCAGATTATGTGAATATTATATATATATATATATATATATATATATAGCAATTGCACCAAAGGTGCAAAGGAACACCGAAAGGAGTAGTGAGGAGAATGTGGATGACAATATGAATAGGAGGGAGTATGTTGAAAGAAAAATTAAGAGTGTGGTGTTATCACAAGTGTTACTGCCAAAGTTGATGTTGCGAGTGTGAATGATTTGATGGACATGGCATCGAGCTCCCCTATGTTTTTTTAATGGGGCAAAGGAGAAAGAGGGAAAAAATTTCAAAGTTAATTTTTCGTGACATTCAAAAAAGCTTTTGAATTTACCTGTGGCCATTGGTATAGTCTAAAGTTTTTGAAATAACGATTTTGAATTAGACTTATTGCAACTTTCATTTGTGATAATGCAAGCTTGTTAATTTAAGCAATTGATTAGTGCTAAATGGAAATGCATGAAATGGGTCTGAGGGAGGAATAAATAAAGCATTGTTCCAGGCAATGACTTCTTCAAACAAGGTATTTCTTTAGCCAGTGAGTACCAGGCAAGGCACGATATTTTAGTTAAGTATATAGTAGTTTGGCCACTTTAAATTCTGAACACACAACTTTGCGTCTTCACAGTTTTGAACATTAAAACACTTCTCCTTAGTTCGAATACATTAGGCACCAAGGGTGTCAACGACCTAGGCAATTATTTTTTGCAGTAATTAATTTTGAAGGTGATGCTTGAGTGAAAATAAAAAAGTATAAGGTGTCATCACACCCTAATATAACAACAAGAGATCATCTATAATGATAACTAAGCTAACTAGACTAGCCCAAATGTGAGAAGGCCAATTCTTCATCGTCCACCATTTGAAAAAATACAATTATAAACTAAATTTTGGAAGAAAGCTATGCACCCTCCAGCCATTAGAGTAGATATGCAATTATACTAACCATTGAGAACAACAAAGTAAATGGAAGAAGATTTACTTGTTGGTTTAAATTGATCAGTTTTTCTTGTCTTGTTGGTTTTCTATTAAATATTAAAAGATAAATTAAGAACAACCCTGGTCTACAACAATATCAATGTCTGATAAGACTTGATGGATAGATGAGATGCAAAGTCTTTCTTTTCCCATGTAAATTCAATGATTCTAGTGTGCAAACATAAAACCTATGGCATTTACCATAATTCTATGTATTATTGCAACTTTGGATGTCAGGGGGAAATTGAACCTTCAATTGGAATGACATTACCATGGTAGGTTGTAATCAAGAAGAATTATTGATACAAGCAGGGCTAGTCAATCTGAGCAGGATTTCATAATTTCTAGAAATAACTAACTATGGAAAAGATTTAAGAGGACAATAAGGGATCAAACAACAATGGTTGGTATAGTGACCAAGAATACCCACATAGTTTGCTGAGAGAAAGTAAAAAACTACAACATCATCATTTTCCATAGTGACAAGCACAAATGTGTAGTTCAATGAAGTAGAGATGCATCCAATATGAATTTAGCATGCCTAAAAGTATCTAGTACACACTTAAGCCCAGATTTATATAGTGTACATGAGATGACTAAAAGAGGACACTGTGAAGTCGAAGACTACAAAACGATGATATCCTGTAAGTAGAAAGACAATTTGAACTGTAACAAAAAAACACACCCACATGAGCCCATATAGGGAAATTTGAATGCTCCATCCATGTAGACATGAATGTAATAAAAAATTGAGCAACTATAAATAAATCTGTACAATTTCCATTCATTGTTACAAAGATAAAAAAATGTGAATGTATTCATCACTCTCCATCACGATTACACAGTAAAATTCAACATTCCAAAATTTTGATAATTCAATATAATGATTGCACAAAAAAATCAATGTTCAAAATAAAAAGGAAAATTTAGAAGACTTAAATTCAAATGAAATACAATAATCCATCCTATAATTGCTATTGCATCATCATCATCATAAAGAGTTGTAACTCTACAAACCTCATTTCAGGTATTTTTCTTCATGATTATAATTTTTTCCTTATAGTTATTGGTAGCATTATATTTTTGGCTTAGATGCATTGTTCATATTAGCACCTGCTGTGTGAGTTGTTTCATTGGATTTGAGCCCAAAAATACATGCTAGCTGCAAATTTTTGATAAAAAATGTTTGGGAGCAACACGAGCAGATTCCAAGGAAGAAAAGAAGAGCCATCCCGACCTTCGATTGAAAGTATCCAGGACAGAAAGCAAAAAAACCAAGAACCAATGCATTATGCTCACTAGGTTGAGGAGGATGGCATGATCCATGGTATTTACAATGACCATTGATGATCCATACATCAATGGAGGATCAATACACACCAAAAAATGATACGCACTAAACCAATTTTTCAGCGTGTCGTTGTAGTTTGTCATGGTTGAGTACACATTCACTCTTTTTATTGTTTATATTGGAGTTGGTTGATGATATGAGTCTCTCTCTTCATAATGGCATCCCTTGTTGAGATTTATGTCCTCTCTGTAGTAAATGACTATGCCTAGGTATATTATGGATATTTAAGTGCAAATATTGTAGTTGTATGCATGGATCATTCCTTAATCTGACAACTTAATGTTGTCAATATATATTGTACATAGGCTTTTATCATATTAGGAAGGGAAGCATAAATTTTTTCCATCCGAAGTATTGTCTTAAGTTTTTGGTTTCACTATCTGCAAGATTTCCTTTGATGAGGAATGAAAACCAAAAAATTCAAAACAATATGTCTAATGTGGAAATCTCCATTTCAATATTTCCATCAATCTCAAGTTTTACAAGGGAAAGTTGAATTCTTCTTTTGAGTCAGCCAGCTAGTTACAAAGAATAGAAGGGGACAATTGCTTTAAATTTATATTTCCTTAAATGTGTGTGTCATAAACCTACTCTTTAAGCTTGCATTACATTTTCTCTGCTTGACGAGGATAGTGCCTCATTAAAAAGTCTATGCAAGTCCACTCCAACATTGATTTAGTGGGATTTTACCACAATAAATAGGTTTGGTTTTCAATGCATGTGGTCCAAGATCTACCTGAGAATTCCTGATGTGACGCCCTAATATCTTAGCCTCAACCCGACCAAGAAAAAATGTGGAGTTACAAATAAAAGTAAATATATAAAAGACATCTAGATCTCACAAATATTTTGTTAGTCCAGTATTTCCATATTCTATAAAACATGGGCTAGCTTTGGGTTACAAATCCTCAAATAGAAGAGCCTACTCCTTCATAGCAACATGACCCAAAAGTTTTACAAATAAAGAAATAAACAAGAACATTTCATTATGTGCTTAAACCCACAACAATATGTACAGAGAGAAACATGTCTCTTGCATTGGATTAGTTGATAAAGATGAATGAAGTATCTACAAATGTACAGGAGATACAATCCAAAGTTGTATGACTATGATTTTATTTACATATTTCCTACATTTTTCATTACAAGGACCTTGGTAACCAACATGTCTTCCATGGCATATCTCACTCCCTCCCTCGCTATTCCATAATCCTTCACACCTCCATAAGGTTGGTTCCAAACCCTCTTGTTGGGAGAATAATTCAAACACATGCCTCCTACATGTAATATAGATCAATACCAACAATTGTGACTATTAGTTATGATTCAAAACATAAAGCAAATGTCAAAGCTTGAATAATAAGAGTGAAAACTCCAAATAAGTATGGCTACTATAAGCATAACCATCTCCTTTTTCGAAGATATTAGTCATGACCATATCTCTATTGTAGGCACACAAAGTGCCTACAAATGTTTTGTTACACAATTAAACAAACTAAATTAAGCTAAAGCTAAGGCTCTCCTGCAACAAAATACGATACCAAATTGCAGAGATTTATTTAGAGTTGCTCAATTTGTGTCTATAGGTTGGCGACTTTATTCTTTCTTGGAACTTGCTAAGTTTTTGGGTATCATGAGAGGATCTCCTCTCCTTGTTAATTTTCATTCTACATATATAAAATAAAATACACTTTTCAGCATGTGCATAGAGATACATATGCATTGATGAGATCAAGTGCTCACAGTTGTGAACATTGGTAATATGTGGTTTATGGCATGATCACTTTAGTAACATGTGAGAGGAGATTGTAGGCACAAGTGTCAGTCAAGTTAGATTGTTGTGTGAATAATTGGTGTGGGTTTTGTAGCAATTAGATATCATTATTGGTTGTTAAAGTCAAAATTATTGTGCATATGTTTTGGGCTAAGGGTCACATGTTTATTTTTTTGACCCATGGATTTTTTTGTTTGTATTTCCTGCATGGCAACAATTAAAACATTTGGACAAGTTGATAAATAACAAACACGACATTTAGGTTTGTTAGTAGTTTGTGGAGGCTATGATGTTGAATATTCAAGTCATAGTAACCAGATTTGCACTTCATATCGGTGAAACTGTAACTTGATACTGTGTAAGATATTATGAAAACAACGTAGTGGATTTCCAAATAAGTGGAGAGGGCCAAAACAATAGACTATATAGTTTAAATCCGATTAAAATATAGTTCTTGAAAGAATTACAGGAACAAAAAAAAAGCTCATTGCATTTCACCATCACCTATTTATTACTTAGAAACATGAACTACACAACACTCTTAAAAAATAACTTGGTAATGAGTGATCAATAGTTCAAAAGTGGACTTATTTTACAGATGAAAAGAAGGTCTTTTACAGAAATGAAGTTCCCAAGTATAGAAGCTAATCCTAAATTCAACTTAAAGAAGTGCACCTAAGCTCAATAAGAAGGCCAGGTAGAAAATAAAAATGCAGGTCAGACTGGAAACAGATATAAAAATTATAATTGTCTTATAGCCTAAATTTAGAAACTATGCTAAAAATGAACTTAAAATTAGATCCTGAATATAACAAATCTCTTGCTCCCTGGTCGTGGAAAATGATTCCAAAACAAGAAGGGCTACAACTTGAAAAGTTCTAACAGTGATGTAAGAATGCATGCACCTTGTACCACTATTGTTCCACCTTATAAAACTAGGCCCATCAACACAACAATAAATTGAGGCTCTGGAAGTGTTGTAGCATGTCACGCTAAAGGATGAAGGATAATTAATGACTGAGCAACAGGTAAAATAAGACTCCTTGTCTGTGAGGAAGGTGTTATCCAACAACACAAGTGGCACAATGTTCATCTCAAACCTCCAAAACTTTAATGTGTACTTCCCACCCAAATTTAGCTTTAGGTGTTGTCACTTGTTCTTGTGCCTATAACTGTTTTTTGGATCAACCATTTTGGCTTCATGATTGAACTGGATAGTATTGCAACATCTATCACTACCCTGAAACCTTGTTGATCTGAAAATTGGTACAGGAGTGGAATTATTTGGGATTCATTTCAACAAGTTTTCTTTCATGATTGTAATAGTGAAGCTCAAAATAAATAAGAAATAATGGAATAGAATTTTAAGTGTAGGAGACATTGTGTGCATTTTTCTAGTATTTTGAACAAATGTGAAAGAAGACTGCATATATTTTTCTGTTGAAAGTTGTTTTATAATTACTAGTCAAGCCTTTGCTTGAGCATGACTTGTTTTTGAAGTTGATGACATGCTATGTAACACTTCCTTGTAAGAAAGCATAGTTGATACCTAATATACAAAAGAAGTTGGCAAGGAAAGATAGTAGAAGGTAGGTGAAAGGAAATTCAATGCTTGCAAAGTATACATGAATCAAATAGGATAGTGGAGTTAACTTGAAGAGAGAATTGGCAATCCTCCATGTTAGAATAGTTTTTAGTGTTGCTCAATTGAGTTGTGTTTCTGGTGCGGCAAGAAACAACGATTTTTTTTTGTGTGTGAAGCCTTTACAAGTGTTGTTGTATTGTATTGGGTTGCCACAACAATGTTTGGCGTCCTTGCCGCTATGATAGTAGTTGGGTTTATTGACAATGTTGTTGCAGTGATGGACCATGGCATTTTTATGAGTGTTGTTATTACCACGCGGGATATTAAGAAATCTTTGTCTGAAAATTCTAGAATTTGGGATGAACTTGTGCAATTATAGAGATTTGGCCAATTATGACAATTTTTTTGTTAAAGTAGAATGCAAAGTGATAATGTATTATTTTGTATGTATACTATGTTGAGGAAAAATTAATTTGTTCTTTAAACATTGTTTGTGATGTGTTTTTATTTTTTTTTGAGTATTTGGCATGTGATAAGATTGTGTGGATTATTTGAATAGCAACATATACTGTACAAATTTAAGAAAATGTGAAGGGGTACGAAGACATAAAAGTAAAGAAACATAGTAGAACATAGTGAAATGTAGTGAATGTGTAAATATGGCAGTTTTATTTACAAGACATAGTTAACAAACCAAAAATGTACAGGGAAAACATATTGATTTCTATCAAAGTAGAAGTATGTTGGGGAAATACATATTTTTGGATCAAGGGCATGAATATAAGTTTATGTCTAGCAAAAAGAAGAGGGCATGAATATAAGTTTATGTCCAACAAAAAGAAGAGGGCATCTTTTTTTTTTTTTTTGGTGCACAAAAATTTGACAAGGCACGCAAAGTCTTTCGTAAATACAAGATGATGAGTGAGATCTAGGTGTGGGATACGCTCGGGATTTCATGCGTTCCAATTTGTTCAAATATCTCTTGCTACATCCCTTTCATGTATATGGATGAGGATATGCATGAAAGCCTTTATCCTGCGAAGTATTGAAGAGTTGGTTGCATGTGATATAGAGGCAAATTGCGAGGTTGTAGGAATCTTTCTTGTATTTATTGAAGAGAAACCTCTGCTTGTATATCTGTTTTTTTTTCAAAAGAACAAGAAGTTTATAAGTGAAGATTGAAAAGTAGATGAAGTCAATGGGATATATAAAAGAGTAATAACAACTAATGAAACTTAAACTAATGTATAATAAAAGCATGTCAATAAGTACACAAAGGTTTTTTTGTATTTTAATAAGACAACAAATGGAACATGTGTAAGTGCATTGCAGAGTTAGTTGAATCACTAGTAAGGGAAGCCTTTATGGATTTTGTTGCAAAGATCTTGAGGCAAGGTATGCCTCTTCTTCTTTTTTCTATGAATGACATAAGGATTACCTTGCATGCATGAATAGAAACCAAAGGTAAAAGCTGACGAGATGTATATATCACATAACGATCTAACTCGAGATACAGTTGTAAAGGTTAGGCCTTGACAATTGATATTGCTAATGTTGATTGTTGCCTTATGGAGGGTCATGCCTCGCGACTTAAGGATTGTTAAGCCCCATGCCATGCAAAGTGGTATTTGTGTGTGAGAACCCCTTGTTATAGGGGGAATTGGCACATATTTTGTATTTGAAGCATCCCATGGTGGACCTTTGTAGTGAATGAAATCAAAAACAAAAAATGATGGTAGGTCGAGGGGTTTAGAAGTAGTTGTGTAAAAGATAGCAACAAATTTTCCAAGTGCTCCATTAACAAGGCCTTCTTGAACCCATAGATTTCTTGTTAAAATGATTTGTTGTCCAATGCATAGGAGCACTTTTGCATCAAGTTTTTCATATTATTGAGTAGTGGAGGGCTGGTGTTTCCTTTGCTCAGCATGGCCACGTGAAACTAACATGTTAAAATTTTTTAGCATGCTTTTATTGTGTAATGCGACATATTCATTTGTTGCATAAAGGTGCGTAGAATTGTGAAATGCTTATTTCTCATCATGTGAATGAACAAATGTTGTACATGTCATGAGAAGATTCAAATCATCTATTGTAGAGTTTTCATTTTGAAGGTTGGAGAGGAGTTGGTGAAATGAACCATGTTCAGGGTTTGTGCCTTGCTAGCAAAAGATAGTTGAGAGTGTGAAAATTGTATTAAAGCTCCTCTAGAGATAATTGCCACGAGATATCCCCACATACATTGGTGTATCTTTTAATGGTGTCGCTTGTCCAAGGTCACTGAAAACGATTATAAAGCGCCCACCAAATGAAGTGTTTCTACTAGATGGGAAAGCCTCATGCAAACGCTCATCAATTTGAGCAAGAATTTTAGGGCCAACAAAGCTCATTTCATCAATGAGAATGTATTTGACATGACATAATTGTTCTTGGATATTTAGGAGAGATTGACCTTCCAAAGGTTGGATGGAGGAGATAAGGATGCAAAGGGAAGAGTGTATTGTTAGTGCATTTATTTAGAAATCTTCAACAACAGTTGGAGAAAGCAAGAGTAGAGGGATTTCTCTATTGGTAGAGTTAGGTAGGAACATATCCTTGAGGCAGTTAATCAGGAAAGGTTTTCCAGTCCTAGCAGTACCTTTGGTGATCATCTTTAGTGCAATGGAGACGTTGTATGAAAAGTGGGAAAGTATGATATTGAAAGCCATAAGTTGGATTGAGGACAATGAGGAAATGGAGTGTGGACTTGGAGAGGGGAGATAGCAGAGTTTTATGGAGGAGTGGTTAAATTATATGAAGCGAATGGCGGTATCTTGCAAGTTTGAAGGGATAATAGAATGGTCTTAATTATGATTTGCATCAAAGTCACAATGAGCAAGCATGTCAAGGTCATCAAGGAGGATGCCATTACTTGGGTGGAGCTGAGAAAGGAATTGACATTCATCCATGTCCATGGATTGGTGGTAATGCATTTCAAGAATATTGGCATCTTCAGAGTCAACAGGAGGTGGTTGTTCAGGCGCACGATGGACATGTCATGGACAATATGTGTGTTTAATTTGTTGCCAATGTGCAATAATTTCCATGTCACTTCCACCATTGTCATCAAGCAGGTTACAAAAAGGGAAATATAAGAGTAGTTCACTCCAACAGAAGTCTACATAAGGGTCTTCATCTTGAGATGGGATGGAAGTGTATCGAGGTAAGATGCGTATGACCTTCGGAGGGAAGATACGTTTCCATGGTAATGTTTTTTGACAAGAGGAGAATGACCAACATCATGTGGCTTCAATAAGAGACAATGACTCTAGTAAATGAGGTATTTACATATATGAAGTGAAGAAGGGCATTGCTAGTTGTTGGGAATCCAAGTGATTTGTAACACATTTGAAAACTATTTACTTAACATTAAGGGTGACAACAGAGTGACTAAATTTTGTGAGGGGGAGTTTTTGGAGCATGTGGCATGTTTCTTGTGCACCAATGTCCCTATTAGAAACTAATTCAGTTAGGAGTTTACAGATGACGACAATTGTAGGGGCATCGAGAGGAGAACTTTGTGCAAGGCACACTAGCATTTGGTGGTAGCTTTCAGACTTTGACTCTGCTTTTGCTACATATTTGGAGATGTAGTTCAAGATAGCATGACGTGATATGGCAGGTTGGAAGTAAATGTGGGCCCTCCAAATAGTAAGCGTGTGAAGGTTGTGGACATTAATCCTATCATCATTCTTAGCAGGGCTATATATTTTTTTTTTTCTCAGCCAGATTCATCGATGTGCATGGAAGAGGATTCATGTAGCTCCTAAGGGACTCCATAACAACAAGATGTAGTACTGTTGTTTTGTGAAGACATGTAGAGGAATGACAATTTGTGTGTCACTAGACACATTTGACAATCTCCTCGTATTCATTTAGCTCGTTGGAGGTGAGGATATCATTTGTTGCAAGAAGGCAAGGACCACGAAGCATAGATTGATGTATTCCTGCAATTCTGTGTTAGAGGGATCGAGGATTCCAAGCAGTTACATATGAATCAAAGAAATACTTGGAAGTAGCAATGCTATATTTGTTGATCCATTCAAGGTTATCCATATCACGTGCATTTTCAAACCATAGGAAACCATGTATGTGTGCAGATCCTCTATGCTTCCATTCATACCTCAGAAAAATAGAATAGAGCAAGCAAGATTGTTGTATTAAAACATGTACATAAAGGATGAAAGGAAATTAAGGTTGAGTAATACGTGCACCAATAGTCCTTTACATGGAATCCTTTTAGTAGGACCTCTTCTAAGAATATTGTGAATCTACAGTGGATGTATTGAGATGCACGATGTGGGTTTGCAACAATGTTTTGGATTCTCCATTGAGGATAATCATGTGCATTGGATGGAGGACTAGAAGGCATGGACATGTGTAAGTCAGGCCATTTGGTATCAACTGCACTAGGTGTGAAGAAGAAGGTATGGCTTCCTAATTGAATGATCATGTCACTGAGCTCCCCTCGAGCTTTGGTCCAGAAAGAACACCCCCCTTGGAGTGAAGTGTGAATCACATAATTTGGTATGGAATTGTTGAAGGAGGAAGTTGGTAGAGGTGGTCCTGAAGGTATACAAAAGTTGTAGGAAAGGTATTTTCAAGGTCCCTTTTAATGAATACAAAAGTTGTTGCTTGACTACGATGGTGCATGATAAGGCTATATAGGTAGTAGCAAAATCTAGGATGTTGTCCAGATCTATTGTCATGGTAGCGCATTAGGTGCAAAGCGTATTCTTTCATATTGAATTTTGTGATTCTTGGTTGGGTTAACATGCTATACCTTGTGGGAAAGGTCATGGCAAGGAGGTCCTCAGTGTTGTATTCATTGATTAGAGAGAGGCCAACAATGGGCCATTAAAGCGAATGGGTGGGAGTGGAATTGGAAGACTCTACATAGGCAAATATTTCATCAATCTTGGTTTGGGTGTTTGGCAGTGTTGATAAAAACGAGGATGGATGAAGGTTAGATGGGGAGGGCTGGACAAGGTCAGGATCAAGAAGCATAGGAAGGTTTTCTTGGGATCCAGAGGAAGTGGTGCTGACATGACGTAGGTAAGGGGAGACATCGGTTAGGAGTCCAGGAAAGGATGATAGTGCACATGGATTTACATGGAAATCCATGTAGTAGGGATCATTTACTATTTTGTATTGCAAAGTTGATAGAACTCGTGATCTACTGATGAAAAATTCATAAGTTGTGTATTTAGGACTGCATTTAGTAACGACAAGGATATTTATATCTCTGAGCATGTGTGGAAGAGAGTTGGAAATAGTATTTATATCTTGAGGGAAGAAAATGGTATGGATAGAGTATTTTTATTGGCCTCCACATGCATGGGTCACTTGAAGAATTGGGTTGACACGTGAAATAAAAATCTCTTCAACTTGAGTCAAGCAAGAGAGGACATGTGGTTGTTCTCTTGGGTCCATGTTATTCAATAAGGAAAAATGATGGGTAGACCGTTTTGAAGCACAACGACAACAAGTGTTGACATCACAACAGAATTTTGTCTTCATGGATGGGTAAGATT
>APFE030743314.1:0-28147 GCA_000404065.3 Pinus taeda | reverse complement strand
CCACCTGGTATTCCTTGAACCTTCTTTTTTGATCTGCAAAGTTTTTCTGTCGATCTTGAGCAGCCTTCAGGTTGTTCCTTACCCTTTTGACCATGTCCTCCATTTCCTTGAGCATTTCTTGTCCCAACCTTAATTTGTCTTCCGGGCTACTCCAGTTTGTGGGCGTTCGACATTTTCGTCCATACAAGACTCCAAATGGAGACATCTGAATGGATGTATGATATCCATTATTGTAAGCGAATTCCACTAAGTGTAAGTAGTCCTCCCATTGTGCAGGTTTTTGCATGACACGTGCTCTCAACATATCTTCCACTATTTGATTTACCCTCTCTATCTGCCCATCGGTTTGAGGATGGTAAGCGGTGCTGAAATTCAGCTGGGTTCCCAATTCCGCAAATAGCACTCTCCAAAAAGCGGAAGTAAACTTCACATCTCGATCTGATATGATAGTCTTTGGGAGTCCATGAAGTCTGAATATGTTTTGCATGAAAACATGTGCAATTTGCACTGCCTTGTAAGTGGATTGTACTGGTATGAAATGTGTCACCTTACTTAACTTGTCAACTACTACCATAATAGAGTCATTATTCCTTTTTGTTTTAGGCAGTCCAGTTATAAAGTCCATTGATATAACCTCCCACTTCCATTCTGGGATGGGTAGGGGCTGCAGTAATCCGGCCAGATGTTGATGCTCAGCTTTGATCTGTTGACACTCCAAACATCGTGTTAAATATTCAACCACATGCTTTTTCATTCCCGGCCAGTAATATTCCTTCCGTAGTGCAGTCAACATTTTCTGATATCCAGGATGACCAGCATAGTGACTGGTATGAAACTCATCCATTATCACTTTTTTTAGACTGTTGTCATTTGGTACAAACAACCTCTTTTTATAAAGCAGCATTCCATCACTGCTAACCTCATAGTCTTGTGGATTTCCTTTGCTGGAAAGTGGCATTTGCTGCTTCAATTGCTGATATTCAGCATCTTGACTTGCTGCTGTCTTCATCATTTCCTACAATGAGTTTTCCCATCTACTGAATGTAATTTCGTACAAACATTGTACTTTTCGACTTAGCGCATCAGCTACCCAATTTTCCTTTCCCTTCAGATGTTTAATGTCAAAGTCGAATCCACTTAGGAAATCTGCCCAATGAGCTTGTCTTGCGTTCAGTGTGGGCTGACTAAAATAATTCGTTAAGCTGTGATGATCTGTGAGTAACAAAAATCTCCTACCCAAAAGGTAATGTCGCCACATCTTAAGCGCATGTATGACAGCAGTTAGTTCCAGATCATAGTCAGAATACTTCTTCTCATGTTCCTTTAATTTCCTTGATTCGTAGGCGATCACTTTCCCTTCCTGCATTAACACACCTCCCACACCTTCTCCGCTGGCATCAGTACATACCACATAGTCCTTGTTTGGATCAGCTATACTTAAAACAGGAGCAGATGTGAGTAATTGCTTAGGCCTCTCAAAACTTTGTTGACATTCGGAACTCCACCTGAATGTCCTCCCTTTCTTTTGCAAGGATGTGATGGGATATGCCACCCTTGAAAAGCCTTCCACAAATCTTCTGTAATATCCCGCCAATCCCATGAAATATCTGATATCTGCCACATCTTTTGGCACAGGCCAATCCAGTATGGTTTTTATTTTCTCAGGATCTACCGCAATTCCATCCTTTGAGATCACATGTCCTAGGTACTGGATTTCTTCTTTATAGAAATCACATTTTCTGAGTTTGGCGTACAATTGATGTTCCCGCAATGTTTGCAATACCATCCGAAGATGTTTCTCATGCTCCTCCTTGGAGCGAGAATAAATCAAGATATCATCAATAAAGATTAGTACAAACTTGTCTAAAAATTGATGAAATACACTGTTCATTAAACACATGAACGTGGCGGGTGCATTAGTCAAACCAAAAGGCAGTACTACAAATTCGTAGTGTCCATACCGGGTCCGAAAGGCTGTTTTTGCGATGTCTTCATCTTTAATTCTGATCTGATGGTATCCAGATCGTAGATCAATCTTAGAGAAAACTGTCGCTCCCTTGACTTGATCGAAAAGCTCATCGATTCGAGGTAAAGGGTGTTTGTTTTTAATGGTGAGCTTGTTTAGCTGCCAGTAATCAATACACATTCTAAGAGTTCCATCCTTCTTTCTTACGAATAACACCGGGGCTCCCCATGGAGATACACTGGGCCGAATATAATTCTTCTCCAGCAATTCCTGTAGCTGCATTTTCAATTCGGTCAACTCTGGTACACTCATTCTATAAGGGGCCCGCAAAACTGGAGCAGCTCCTGGTATCAACTCAATGGTAAAGTCTATATCCCTCTTTGGAGGTAATCTAGGAACTTCTTCTGGAAATACATCTGTGAACTCCTTTATGATAGGGAGATGTTCTAACGGGTTCCCTTTATTTTTAGTTTCTGCATAGCCTACCTGAATAGCATACACTTGGCATCTATTCTGGATGCATTTGGCCAGCTGAGATGCGGTGATTGGTCGGATCTGTACTGGTCGTTTAATTCCTTGCATTTCCTGTTCTATTCCAGCATCATCCTTGTACCGTATCATCTTCGTTTTACAGTTCACCAAAGCCCAATGCTTCTCTAGCCAGTCCATCCCAATTAAAACATCATAGGACCCGAGGGGCAATATATTCAGGTCTACCACTACTGGCTGTCCTGCTACCGTGATAGGGTAGCTTTTTACCTTCGCCATTACTCGTCTTTTGGTCCCTGTAGCTAGCTGTACCAGCCAAGGATTCCTGAATTTTTCAGGCTGTAATTTACACTGTTCAACTAACTTTGGACTAATATAACTTAAAGTAGCGCCAGGGTCTATTAGAACAGAGACGGAAAGGTTTAAAAGTTTACCTTCAAACTCTACCATGGTGGGCTGATATTCTGCTTGGCGGTCGTCCAAAGCTGCGTTAATTCTTGGCATACCCCGTCCCACGTCACCCACGGTTGATGCCTCATGAATCTGGGATATCTGGTTAGCTCCCTTCCTTTGCGGACAATTCTTGACATAGTGCGGTCCACCACAGCCCCAGCACTGCACTGGAGGTCTGTTTGATCCCTCAGCATCCATCTTGGCGGGCTGCTCACTCATTCTGGTTTCACCGATGGATTTGGCTCTGAATGCATTCCTTGGTGCTGCTCTATTGTTCTGATTCTTGTTTCTACCTTTGATTCCACTGCTTCGACTTCCTTTATAATTTCCAAAAGTTTTACTGTTCTTTTTCTCACTCCATTTTCTATTGGTACTATCCCCTTTCTGCTTACTCTGCTGATAGCAGATTCTGGCTTTGCGAATTGCCTCATCCATTGATTTAGGATTGTCAAATTCAATCCTTTCTCTCATATACATGGGTAGGCTACTAACAAACCGCTGCACCTTGGCTTTTTCTTCTTTAAGGTAGGGTACATAGAAAAGCAGAGATGTGAAACGATTGATGAACTCATCCATGGTCTGCTGGCCCAATCGCAGATCATGGAATTATTTTGCCTTCTCATCATAAAATCGTTCCGTCAAGTATCTCTCCTTAAAATATTTCTGGAATTTTTCCCAGGTTATAGTTCGTTCAGTTACTCCTTTAACAATTTTTACCTCCTCCCACCACAGTGTTGCCTTCCCTTGTAACTGGAAGATGGCCAAACGTGCCTTCAAGTTATGGTCATACTCATACAGCTGGAAGTATTTATTCATGTTGATTAGCCATGCCTCAGCTGCTTCCTCTTGTTCCCCATCATAATGTGGAGATTTAATATTTCGAAATTCCCCTTGCAACTCCACTTTTTGACGCTTTGAGGTCTACTGTTCTGAGGCATTAGCAGATTGATCCTCTTCTTCTTCAGGGATTTCAGATTCTGCGTGATAGCGTTCTTCCTCTGTTATTCTCTGCTGCTCTGCGCTGGGGTTAGCTAGTGGTGGGTTCTGTTTGTCAGACAGGCTTTTTAATATTCTCTCCTGCTCCATGGTCAATCGTGCATTATCTGCCCGGAGCCGAGCCATTTCATTTTTCAATTCTTGAACGGTTTCTAGTATGGCCAGATTCGTGCTACGGGTCTCCTCACCCAGCTGCACCCACAACTCTGCATTGTCTCCAAAATTTGCTGCAGGCCCCAAATTGGCTGCAGGCCTGTGTTGTGCGCCGCCCGACCCCTGCATGCTAATCACTTGTGATACCTCTGTTGCTCTTTTCCTGCTTCTTGACTAGCCTGGTCTGATCATGAAACAGATAGTATTGTGAGCTTCCTGCACATTTGTTTTTTTTTATTGTTAATGTCATTATGATCTTCTCGTCATTCACATCCCAGAGGCCACAGTATGGATAACTTGGCTCTGATACCAATTGTCACATACCTATACGAATATAACTACACATGTAAAAAAAAATTATGGTATAATATAGATATCAACAGCAGTTACATATAGGTATATTTCCGCACTTGTTATGCGTAGGTTTCCACTATTCTTTAATTAATATATTTGGACATTAATTTGGCTGCCACAACCATGTATTCGGCCTAACCCAAAGGCAATTACACTATGGCGGCAGGTATAGTTTTCCATAACCTATGGACCGGTGATAACATGGCTGTGATCATCAACCTTATCATTTTAATGTTTCATATCTGTGTTGACTTTGGGATCTGGCAATCCCAACGTAGGACATTTGGCAGCAATGTGGAGTCTCCCCTGTCCGGTTCATGTGACGGTGGCATGGTCACGGCACTTGGGCTTTCCCGCGCCTTCCTCCTTGATTACATCGCCCTCATCGACGGTGGGCATGAACTGTGAGAGATCAAAGGTTAATACTACGCCACGTCTCTGCCTCTGGCAGGTAGGGTATATACAGATCTTTTTCCGGTTTATTCGCGATTGTTCTTTTGCTCCGCGTTCATCAGCTTCCTCTGCCCTCACGGCAAAGGGTTTACTGTGCCATTGCGCTCCGAGGCCACTGCAACTTCGAGTTCTTACCCTCTTACAGCAAGATTTCTCCACATGGAGTCTCAGTCCGGACCTAGCCAGGTAAATGTTCACAGTTTAAGGATTTGTTTTTCGATTTGGTGTTTTAATGAACTCGGATTAACGCCTGATCTTTTACTTGCCAGGTATGAGCAATTTCTCTTACTTCGATGGATCTGGAAGAGCCCTGCCATCAAGGACCGCTGAACTTCCAGGTATTTAACTGATATCAGGGTTTGGTTTTTATGACTATTGCATCGTTATCCCTCTCGGTTTGTCAGAGGGTTTTGCTCTAGCTTAAGGATGAGACCCCAACCTGAACATATCTGGTTGGTCACAGGTATACAAAGACCTGGTCTCGTTCCAGCTATATAGTCTTGGGATATTTACGGCATCATCTCTCATATGAAGATCTGGGTTACTACCCTGCCTTCTGTAGCTTTAGGTTCTATCTGTTTTACTTAAACCGATGTATAATCCTAAATATGCTGGTGGCTACGACCGTGAGTTTAAATGTTTGGCAGTATTCGGTTTACTGAACTATGAACCTCTGCGAATCTCGGTTTATGGATTTCCATACTTCTGTATATATTTATATGTTGTTAATTTTTCCTCGGATACGAGTTGAATATAGCCTGTTTTATATTACACAGGTTTGATGGTTGCTCCGTTGCATATATTTGATTTCTGGTTTCAATCTGGTTACTCGCATGTATGTTGGGTTGCACCTGTTAAGGGTTTGTACTTATACCTAGGATTTGCTCATGCACCCTGGCAGCATGCGGTCACACCTGCATCTAACCCTATAGATGTATGGGTGACCTGCGATACCTTCCGAGGTTGGAAACCCTTATGGCTGTAACTTGTTTAATGGTTATTGTCTATTTCGGAGTTCCTCATTTTCTTGTTTACATACTGTCAATGTAACTGTATCTTATTTCTTTGCTTATCTAAGCGTTATTTTCCACAGTTCTTATAGAATAATACCGTCATTACGGAAATACTCAATGTAATCAAGTCTCTTTTATGGATGCTGCACGCATTATAACTCTATTCCCTACACGGTCTTTAATTATTACTATGTTTAAGATGTCGTTGCTACGGCTTGCTAGAACCCTCATGGGCTAGCTGAATCGATTTTCTCGTTTTCAATGTTTAATATTGTTCGTCCTTGGTCATATAAGATTCACGTTCATCTTTAATATTCAGTGGCTGTTAAGGAAGGTATTCGCTCATTTGAGCCATATAGGTTCGAGCCTTATCTGTTTAATTGGAGTATGGCTATGAACTCCTCACCGCTTCAGATATAACTGTTTCTTGGAATCCATCCTTAATACAGAACCGGGCTATCAATTATTTCTACAGACTGTTCTGTCTTCGTCTTTCTTTATAGTTACTAGTTGACAGTCCCTAAATTGCTAGTCCTCTGAGTTCTACAACACTCTAAATATATCATTTCTTACATGCAGAAACATATATGCTTCTTGTTTACAGATACTGTAATATATTCTTCTAGTTTACCGATAGCGGTAATCTTTATGTATTTGGTTCACAGTTTACTATCTAGGCTGGCTCAGCCTGTCTATTGTCACACAATGTTCACTTAGGTCTAAGTAATTACAGTTGTCCAATACTCATTCTCGTTCTGTCTTTACTTCTGTTTAGATAGTATTACTTATACTCTACTTACTATCCGTAGCTATAGTAAACTGAGAGTAACAGCTACCTTTACCATTTACACAGACAGTCTTGGAAACATAAGGGTCAAATACTTACTTGATCTGCTCGGATAGGTGAGTCTGGCTCAGTCTCCTGTCTAGATCCGTGTAAAGCTTGATATCCTCCCAACCATGAGATCAGTCTCACAAGACCTGAATCTCCCCCCAAGCTTCTGCTTACCGAATCACTATCCTCAGTAAGCCAGCACTGTGTGCTTGACTATCTGGTCCTTACCAGACTTAGTCACCAATCCGTTTTTCCTTCTTTCTGTTCCTCTCTTTTTGTCTGTCTCTACAGCACAAAAAAGGAAAACCATTCACCCCTTCCTTTTTCCTAGAAATCTTTCCAGTTAAGGAAGGTGGTTATTTTCAGTTCTAATAATTGTTTTCCCTTTTGGGAAGCTCAATGCTCTTGAGTAATTCTTTAAACACTGCTTTAATGCATAATTCAAATCAACAAATTACTCTGTAAAAGAAAATAAGTTCTCAATATCGTTCAGTTTTTACTGCAGTAACTTTTTAAACAATTACATTTACGGGGTCATCACAACTATTATATCTAAAGATGTGAGATTCATATAACATAAATAATATTATTGCAAACTCACATAGATCCATCTTAACTAAAGATCCCTCCGATTGTAACTTGAAAATTCACACTTCTTGGGATCTCAAAATTAAAAAAACTCTAAACTTATGATTCAAAAAGTAAAAGTAAAATTTGTAACTTTTCAAACACTGAACTTTAAGGTAATTATAACTTGAAAATTCACAGTTCTTAGGATCTCAAAATTAAAAAAAAAAAAAACTCGAAACTTATGATTTAAAAAGTTAAAATAAAAATTATAACTTTTCTGAACTTTAAAATAACTATAAAAAAAAATGATCTGAAAATTAAATCATTTAATTAAAATTTATCCTAAATAAATACTATTTATTAAAAAATATATTTAATTTTAAGTTAGAAAATAGTTAACCGAAAAACAAATATGGAATTTAAAACTTAAAATGATTACTTCTGTTTAAAAACAAATTTGGATTTAATAATTTAAAAATGATTATTTATGTTTTATAATAAATATAATATATATAAAATATATATATATATTATATATCTATTTAACGTTTCCAGAAAAATAAAGAAAAAATATAATATAGAAATTAATATTTTAACATTTTATAATAAATACTTAACATTAAATTAAAAATGTATTTTATTAATTTATAATAAAAATAATTAACCCAAACAAATTTAAAAATTCAATTTAAAAGCTAGTCCTAAATTTTAGGAATACTTTTTAAAAATTAAACATAAATTAATGTTTTAATCATTATAATAAATAAAATATTAAATTAAAAAAAAAATATAATTGAAATTTTTTTATTAATAAATTTTTAAAATGAAATTTTTATGAAAATAAAGTTAAACTATTTAATAATAAAAATAAATAATAGTTCTTTAATTACTCAATAGTTTTAATCAACAAAAAACACTGCAATTCTTTAAACAGTGAATAGGTTCTATCAAGAATCCGTGCATCACTTCTTTCATAAATAAAATGCAAATGGGCTGCAATTCTTTTAGGGCTTCTTAATTCCCATCAAGAAAATGTAATTCAAAATTTTACCAAGATTTGCAAGAAAAATGCAATAAAGACAAACCTCGCGCTAATTGAGCGAAGAGGATGGGAAAGTATACGAAGAGTATATAAAACAGAAAAGCAATGCCTATAACCATTAAATTTTTTCAATGAAATTAACCTTAAAATTATTTCTACCATCTTTATTTTCTGTATTTACCTTGAACTTTGAACTTCTCTATATTAAATGATTTCTACCATCTTTACTTTCCATATTCACCTTGAGCTTTGAGCATATTAAAGGCATGCACAACCATTCGGTGTTGTTAAGACCACTGTTCACCATTAACAACAAACACACTTCTCACATGCTTGGAAGATAGAAACTGCCGGATCAATTCTGCATCAGTCAAAACAATTCTCACTTCGTAACCAAATCAGATCACAAACTTCTCACCTGCAAAAAGCAATTGAATTTCAAATCTATAATTGCAACAAAAAAATAAAAAAACAACCCATGAGCAACATATACCATAAAAATTACTTGTGACAGTGCCACTCAACCATACAAGGGAAATCTCTCTTTCTGAAATCGTGATGTACAAAGGCCATGTTTGTGCGCAGCTCCTTATCATGCTCACAATATCAATAGATTGGCGATCATAAAGCATGGGGCAAGGCCTTTGAATCCCTGATTTTCAGCGCTCCATGGAGAGCCCTCGCAATATCCAATATATTGTCGATCATAAACCGTGGGGCAAGGCCTTTGATTGCCGATCATAAACAGTGGGGCAAGGCCTTTGAATCCCTAGTTTTTCAGCCCTCCATGGAGAGCCCATGACATTGACAAGTATTTGAGGAAGAAACGTTGCAGGAAAGGTGATATTCCTGCAAGAAATAATGTGAAATAGTGTTGCAAAAAACGAGATATTCCGGCAAGAAATAGTGTGGACACCAGAGCATTAACTAATTGTAATGGATTCAACAGATTCATATCGGTTTTTCTAATCTGATGACAGTCACCATTTTGATCGTCTAACATCAGAATCAAAGGATGAAAAAGTTACAGCTGGCATGGGAGGGGAGTTCGTTTCAAAGGGAACGCCTTACGGTGTAATTTTTTTACACAAATAATTATACAAATCACAACTCCACATTCCTCATTAACCATTAGATATAATGTTCATTAGTACATAAAGTAAATCTCAATAGAGGACAGTAAGTTGCATAATCATTGTCAACCACTGTTTTAGTACATTAACATAAATTGTCTAATGAACCTTGCGTTCATTTCATGATTTCCTTAACCATATTAATTATTCACATACTTGACTACAACAAATAAGGAATCAACATCATCAAGGATTCAACATCATCAAACTGACACAATAAGCAATCACATCATTGAACACCGATATACCCTGGAAACCTCGTAGGGTGAAAATTAACAAATGTTTAATCTTATTATTAAACTCTAGTGAGGGTTTTCACCCCTCACTCAATGGCTTATAATGGATTCCATCCCTTATCCATTGTTATTAATTATTACACTGAAATATCATTAAAATGTCACATAACTAGCTAAAAACTATTACATTTTCCATGAAACCCTTTACCTACATATCACCACTCTCTACATCCTTGTGGCATGATTGTTCTATCGATGTACGATTTTGCAACTCGTACTCATGAGTGTGGATTGTTAGTTCTTCACCTACCAAAATGTTAAACATCATTTTTCTTTGGCACAAATCGTCGTCATTTCCTGTCATTGTTGTCGTCAACAAGCTTTGGCAACAAGATTAGTTACAATATTAATCAATCGATAATCAGTCTCTAAAAGTGATATTTTGACATCTACTCATGTGCATGAGTTGTAAATATATATCACAACATGCTTCTTCTAATAACATTGTGCAAAAACAGTTATCAAGCATGTCGTAATAAACAACTAGTTCATTTATTCAAGTACATATTTGTTTTACTTTCCACAATTCTTATTCACATTAATGCATAATTCTCTTCAAAAGATCTAACCCAACAGTTCTACAGATCCATGTTCCTCTTTACATTATATAACACAATATTTATATCTTCATACATGTAATAAACTATTGTTTCTATGCTTTTGCATATGGTTCTTTTCATATAGTTATTTTTCAAGAACCCATCATAGTTTCTCTATCTTTTATGTACAAAGCTATTATGCATTTCTTTCCATGAAAATATCATAACAAAGTCCTCATGCATTTGTTTCAACAAAGTACCATAATCAACCTTTCTTTTGCGCATAAGAACTAAGATAATAATAACGGTAACTGTTTATGCATTAAACCATGCAAATAAATCGAACTACCCAATATGCAACAACCAAATCCTTTACCTTTTACTCACCAAAACATGTAACTTTTGCAAACCCTTGCAAAGGGATTAACACCATTAACTTATCTTTCATGCATAAAGGTATATATTCTTTCCAAAGAAGGCTCCTATGACTTATCATTGTGCGTTTTGTCTATGAATAGGTTATTATATTTTCTCATAACTAAGTATTGTTTTACAAGAAAACTCTCTACCCATGAGAATATTTCACAAATTACCCTCTTTAATCAATATTCACTTCTAGGAAAATGACTACGAAATCCATTTTTAAGAAAGGAGAATTCATCCTATCTTTTCTTAGATAAACACATATGCATGTTATATAAAGACAATAAATGTTACTTATCTTTTAATGTTGCAAATATATATAGTAACCATCTTTTCCCATATATAGGAATAACAACCTTTAACTACATGTAGTAATATAATTTCTCTACCAAGAAAATATATATACAACAATCAATATTTATCTACATTCGGTAATATATTTTCTTTACAAGAGGAATATATAATATTTATCTACATGTACTAATATATTTTTATTTTCCAAGAAAATATAAAACAACAATCTTCTCAAGAACTTTAGATGTCTCATACATCTCTTCTCAAGAGGATATCTTGGGTACTTAGCAAGAACCTTGTGTAATTTATTCCAAAGAATAATGAAGCTACTTAGCTTTTAACACTCCCAAGAAATCACAAAACTACTTATCTTTTACTGTGCTATGTGCATAAACTAAGCAACAAATATTTCCAAGAGGACTTATATCCGTGCAATATTTTAATACATGGAAACTTGCAATTCCTAGCAATCATAACCAAACTATACTTTGTGCATCAAAATAAAGAATTTACTTTAAAGAACATGGAAATTATTAACCATGTCTTTCTGTGCACATAAACAAAGAATATTTCAAGAGATTAACTTATCTTTTTCAGTTGTACCACAACAATCCATCAAAAATAAAACAATGTTGTCCATTATGGAGAACTTAGTGATCCGAGGTCCAAGACCATGTGATAACTAATAGACCTGGGCTGGAAAAGAAACAAGAGCAAGACCGAGGATCTCCTCAAGTGGCTGAATCATCAGAGGCAACCTTCAAACCTCACGCTCACCTAGATTACCTTTATTCTCTCTACGCAGGTGAGCGATGAAGAAACAAGTGTAATGACGTGTGCGGTGTGTGCGCATAATCCTCATTATACTACTGAAACTCCATTGTTGAACTGTGACTATTTAGTCGCTGGACTGAGAAGGAAGTAACCCTTGGAAAAACCAATTTCTCGTAACATATGGCCATTTATCGAGCTTCGATGCAACCTTAGGTTTCAAATACTGGAGCGTGGAAGATAAAATTGGAAGGGTAACACAGTATACCTGCGATCTCGTTGTCGAGTGGTTATAAAATGCCCCCTCCAACAAATGAGACCGAGGAAGGAAAGAGGATCAACCCCGAGATCCCCTTTTCTTTCTTGATTTCATCCTTATTTAGTTTTCACGGAAATCAAGAATTAGTTTTGTAACTGATGCGTAACTTTAAAATTACTATTCATAATTGTTTGATTTTATGCAGAGTTATTTTAGAGATGTTACATACTCCCCCCCCTTAACAAGAACAACGTCCTTGGTGTTCATCTCGCTAGAACCTTAGATTTTACTCATGATATAACCATCTAAACCATACAAAAAGTAATCCTTCCTCTTTAAAATCAAAGATTTCATTCCAAGAAATGACAATAAACCAAATAGTAATGTTATAACATAAGAAAAATCAATAGTCATAAGCATTTATAACTGCAAAAATATGCAAGTTCTAATTTCCATCACTTTGCCCTTATTCAAATTCATAATATACAAAGACAAATCTCTATATCAACTTACCATTACTTACCAATTACTCTTGAAAATCATGAGCACTTTCACGTAAGCATTTTAATAGTGATTGAACAACCCATCAACACTCCATGGTAAGTAACTTGTAATGTATGACTAACAAATTCAATCGCATTAGTCACAATATTTTGAGTCAAATGAAATACTTTTAACTATCAATCAATTGTGCAATGTTAGATGATTTTTAAATCACAGTACTTTTACAATTACTTAAAGGGCACTAACACTAATCATCAAAATGATAAATCACTGCTCCACATGCACACTGAATTAATTCTCACTAAAGACATCCACAAAGTACTTCTAAAAGCACCAAAAGAGCACCTAGCTCTCTAATCATCAAAACAGTGAATCACTGCATCAAGTGAAAATTGCCTTAGCCTTTACTAAGACATTTACAAGATTGGTAATACAATAAAGGAACTAAAATTCCAATAACTCCTTATTGAGCACTAAAATCCTTTCGTGTTAAAATGTGCATGACATTTTTTTACACAACTATATATAAAATTCATTTTTAACATAACATATCGCTGATTAGTTAATTTCTTTAGCTTTGAGAACCACAATAAGCTAAAAAATTCTCCTCCCAACCCATGGGAACTGGTTTTCACAACCAGATCGAGTCATTTTCATATCCAGTCAGTTTCTTTGATAGAGACCTTACCAGGTCTAACATAGAATTCCACTGGCTAACCAGCTCAAGAATTCCAATGAACACATAGGGTCCAATATAATATTCCTCTTGGCAGCGTCCTGCCTATTCCTCTGACAATGTCCCGTCTATAAGGAATTTTTGGGCCTCCTGCAACAGGATCCAAATCAACAAAGTTGCCTCAGCATTTACCCTCTTCACCATCTTGGCAAACTCTTTTCCGTTACTGAGATAATTTATCTCTAAGGAGAGGAAATCGAGGTAGGCAAGTACCATTAACCCGTCTGGGCAGGTAACTGCCATCAACCTAAGGCATTCTAGCCTTTCACAACTATCTGCAACTATCTGGCATGAAAAATTTCTCTTTTATCACTCTTCTCCAAAGCAATTTACATAATGAACCATGTGATCATTATCATTACAAAATAAACATGCATGTACACCATGCATTCACACTTAACCCTCAACATGGGTCCACAACATCTAGATTGATAGGAAACATAACTAACATACATGTTGTATGCATTCTGATTTTCCAAATAACACAATCATGCATATCATATAAAATTATTCTTTCTCATTTATGATTGCAATTCTCATTGCAACATTTTTCATGATGAGTTTTCTTGTTTCCATTAAGCTACCACTACTTAATCCCATTCGCAACGTTAGTTATAAATATGAATCATTTAACAAGTATTCACTTTCCAAATCATTTTATTTTTATGCATACAATTTTGTCATGCATAAAAGTATATGCAAATATTCATTAATGTGTAAATGTCAATAATAGTTGAGTTAACAATCTAAACATTTCCAATTTCCATAGTGTATTGCCATCAATAGACCGATACATGATGTAACTACCACATTCACTTGTTTACGGATTGTAATAATCTTAAATCCAATTCAACTAATGCATATAAGTTCTATTAGTTAGTAATACAACACTAACCAATCAAACTACTAACCATCTTAATGCATCCATGACAAGACTTAATAAAAAATTAGTTATTACAGTCAAGTCTCATTACTCGACTCATTGTTTATTTTCAATATCCAAAGGGATTCTTACAATGTCTTTTTTAAACACTATATCGTCATATTCAAGGACATTCCCCGTATTTTACATTCATTCATTGACTCATTAAAATTAGTTCATTGTAACTTCAATCATGTTCATTAAATGCATCATTATTATTGTCATATTTGCAAAGAAAAAGTTGGTAGTTGATTGTCACTTTCCTTAATGAGTGTTCAATATTGTTCATAAATGTAACAAAAGTTTTATTGTCTTCTATCCTGATCAAGAATCCAATGTCATGAACATAATTTTGCAGCAAACTTTATTACTTACTACGCAAAGCAGTTATAAACATGAATCACACATATCATGTCAAAAGTAGTGTACTACATAAATCAATATGTAGATTGTTAAACTCATACATGAGTTAATAACCACTAGTGGCATACCTTAATTTCTTTTCCGCCTACCAATTCCCAAAGGCATCAGTGCCGCAACATTTAGCTTTGATTCAACGGGTTCATACCGGATCTTCCAATATGATGACAATCACTATTTTCATCGTCTAACATCGACATCAAAGGATGACAAAATTACAACTGGCATGGGTGGGGAGTTTGTTTCAGAGGAAACGCCTTACGACGTAATTATAATATATTTTTTAAATGAAAATATTTAGTTTAAATAAAAGTGATTTATTTAATTGATGTGATATTTTTTCCATTTCTTCAAAGTTAACGTTGTTAATAATTTTTTTACTATGCTTTACCTTTCTTTAATAATGGGTAAACATTCTCCCCATTTTTATTTGAAACAATAAGTAAACACTCCTCACTCTTGATTTGAAGGAGTACCTATTAAAAATATGATATACATTTATAGTTTAGAAAATTTTCACATTATTGAATTGTTTATTTTACATATATTTGTTTTGTATGTTGAATGGAGAAATTATAAAAACAAAATAAATAAAAATAAGATAAATATTATATATATATATATATTATATATATAATATATATTAATATATATATATATAATAGGTTAGAGTGTGTCTTTAAAATTTATAGTCTATCAAAGAGGATAAATAATATTGTATCTTTTTTTTCAAAAACATTAAAAATAAATAAATAACAAACTTAATTTTAATTCAGATATTAAAAATTAATTAAAGACACCTTTTGTGTAAAAATTAGATTCATGTGAGGTAGCTCCCCACCCACCAATTTCCTAGGGATTTGAGATTATTCCAATTCTAATAAGTTCCTCCATGACAGGTTCTTGATTATTATTTATAACATTCATTTATATATAAGCAAAATGGTCCATTTTACAATAAGATGTGTAATTCTTGTTTTTCCTTAAGTTAAAGTTGACCCATGTCAAAACAACAAACTGACAAATGTCAAATGGAGATGAAAAATCTCATATATCAATTTAATACCTAATTTAGTCATAATCTTAAAATTAAATTATCATTATTATTATTATTATTAAATTAAGGACACCTTCTGTGTAAAAATTAGATTCATGCCAAGTGGCTCCCCACCCACCAATTTCCTCGGGATTTGAGATTATTTCAATTCTAATAAGTTCCTCCATGATAAGTTCCTCATTATTATCTATAACATTCATTTATATATAAGCAAATTTTATTTAGCAAAATGGTCCATTTTACAATAAGATGTGTAATTCATTTTTTACCTTAAGTTAAAGTTCACCCATGTCAAAACAACACACAAAAAAATGTCAAATGGAGATGAAAAAGGTAAACAATGTCTAGCTTAAAAAAAGGGACATTCTGTGTAAATATATACCTTTATAAACTTTAAATGAATAAATATCATATATCAATTTAATATTTAATTTAGCCATAATATTAAAATTAAATTGTCATTATTATTATTATTATTTTTAAAAACCATTAAGAAGTAAATAAATAACAAACTTAATTTTAATTCAAATATTAAAAATTAATTAAGGAAACCTTCTGTGTAAAAATTATATTCATGCCACATGGCTCCCCACCCACCAATTTCCTAGGAATTTGAGAAATAAGCTTTGTTACAATACCTTGGGCCAATACGATGGCTTATCAATACACATGCCCAAAAAACCATAACCCACTTCATATGACAATTGTTCATATGACAATTTTTGTAATTTATTAATTTAATTAAAATGGAAAGAGGGTCATAACTACTTTAGAGAAAAATATGAACCTTTGAATTTTGTATACTACTAAGAATATTCCAAAATATTTCGTGAATGTTAAATCCCTAATATCCACCTAATAAATATTGATTATTAAACTAAAATTATTTAAGCCCTACTCCAAAATATACATCCCTATCAACATAATTAAATATGTTTTTTTTCTCATTTATTACGCTAATACACTAGCACAACCATATGAATTAAATGGATAATAAACATGGATCGACATCAAAACACTTATCTCATAATACATCTCACATTGAAAAATTTAAAAAAATCATAAAATTTAATTAAAGTATAAATTTATGATTATTACTATTATTAGTATTAAAAGAATTAATGTGTGAATTAAGCATATATATATTTATAATAACATGTAATAAGATTATTAACCATGGACATTCAACCCCACTTTCCCATGGAGATTCTTAACCTATAAATATACTTTGCTACAATATGATGGCTTAATAATACCATGTCCCTAATAAAACCATGACACATGTTCATATGGAGATTTTTAAGTTGATAGGCATATCTATTTTAGAATAAGTCTTCCATAATTTTTTTCCAATTTAGTTTGACATTACTTCAAAATTGAAAAATACAACTGAAAGAGAGGTTGTTTATCCAAAGTTCATCATAGTTTGTCTCAATTTACCACAAGGGAAACCAGATAGATTGATCGCTTATGGAGGAGTAAGTCTAACCAAAATAATACCACTTTATGTGTATTAACAAGCCTCTCATCTACTAAACTACATATAAAAGAAAAGCAATTACTACAAGAAATAACATAAGATCACAAATTTAAAAAAGTCACAAGAGATGGATCCTGGGGATTGGTGCTTGGTAGAGTTGAGGGCTTAAGGTCACAGTAGAGGTGGCTCTCTTAGTGGGCTAGCTATGAATCTAGGCTTGCTAGGCACAAACATTGGTAATGTTGGACCCTCTTGATTTCATTTTGGGTAGAAATTATGTCATTCCAGTCCTCATGCTTCTGTTTCAAGACCCTTCCTAGAAAGGTTTTTATATGCCAATGAAGGGTTATGGAGTTTAGGTATTGGCTCCTTTTTCTCTTGGTGTGACTATGGTCGAGAACCTAGTGGGCTACCTCCAAGATTTCAGAATCTGAGAAAACATGAACACCATTGGTGGTGAGGAGCTCGAGCTGGATATTCGAGATTGATACTCCTTGCATGATTGATCAGGTGAAGGAGTCATTACGAGGTATCTTAGATTGGTTTACAGCTCCTAAGGGTACATACATCAGGTGTTTTTGTTTTCATATATCCCCTCATCTCATGCTGCAATATATGACCAATAAGGTGGTCATGCATGAAGTAGAAAATCAGTTGGACAAGGGATTGTCAGGAATTCTTCACAGAAGGAAGAAAGCCCCTTGGCCCACCTTCCCCTTAAGGATCAGACTATATGAACTGCATTGCTAACACTTTGCCATGAAATAATTTGTAACACCCTCTTCCAACATTTACCCAAGTTAACTTGTTCACTAGGGTAAACATGTGATTAGAGGCTACTATGATCTGATTCAACTCCCCATGTATAGTTAAGGAAGTTTAACCGACACAACATAACCAATTCGACCTTCTACATAGGCTACAGAACGTCCAGGATCCAACCAACCTTTCCACGTGACCAACCCCTAAGGAAACTTAGCATTTTACTAACCTAGGGCCTCAGTTTCTCCCATGAAATGGGCATGCATGCAACTAGGACCCTCCAGCCACTCCCACAAAAAGGGAATGCAATCGACTGGGGAATTTTTTAGCGAAAATGGAGCCAACAACCCTAGATTATGTGCACCTTTTCAAGGCTAGGACTCATGTCACTACCTAGAACTCCATGAAACCTTTAGGAATGTAAACTAATAGTGAAACAATGATACTAATGCAAATACTTGAACAAATACTAGAATGGACCCCTACTAGCCATGACAGGCATTTCGTCAAACGTGTCACAAATATGCATTCTATAAGTCATAACAACAGATCTGAGCATAAGGGTGTCATACTAATTTGAGAATCACTAAGAAGCATTGATGCATTATCACATTAGCTGCATTATTATATATTAGGTCATATATTCGTTAATCATTTATTTAAAAATCAAAACATGATGAGAGCCATGCATAATCATTGTCATAAAACATGCTCATAACCAACATATAACAACCAAAGTAAAATGGATATAACAACCATAAAATCCACATATAAATAAGTATATTTACCCATCAAATACAAGAGGAAATAATATATTATTAAAATATGAAAAATTCAACCAAGTCTGAGACTTCCACGAACCACCCGACCATAAACTAAGCTGAAACAAATCTCTCTTTCATCTAGTCACCTCTGTGCCATATTCCAAGAATGAATGTTGGATCTCAGAAAACAAATCTAACAAAAATGAACCAGGGATTCCATAGGCCAAACCACCTCAACCCTCAACTAGTGATTAAACCTCATGGTCAGACATGACTAACCATCACCAGATCAGTCTCTACCTAAGTTGTCCAAGGCTACAAAGTGTTTGTTCCAACTAAACCTTCTAGGACTAGTAACTCAACCCACAACTGTTGTCGGGATCTAGAGTGTTTGTCCAACCAAGGCTTTAGGACTAGTAAATAAACACACCAAGTGCTCTAGAGAATTTTTCTAACCAAGGCTCCAAGACTAGTAACTCAACCCAAATTGTTATAGGGCTTCAAGAGCGTTTGTCCAACCAAGGCTCTATGAACTAATAACTCAACCTACAACCAAAGGAATATGAGAGCCAACGATAAAACAAAAGTAAAACCCACAACACCATGGCTATCCTGGAAATGGCATGTCTAAGAAAATTTGTTGTCAATCCAGGAAATCTCCCATGCCACTAACAGATCATGACCAAGAAAACACATGCATGTGCCATGCATTATAAACTAGCAAGCAAATCATACATGCAACTCAATACCCGCAAATCATGCCACTGTATTCGTTGATCCCATTGTTTCCTTGCACTTTCCTTCTCTTCCATTTCCGTCTTGCTCCAAATCCAAAGTATGCCACACTCCTCCAAGAGTGCTCCAAGAAAACTCTAAGTGTCCAAGATTATGAGAGAGAGAGAAAAGAGAGAGAGCTCCCAGCTAAAACTGACAAAATTCTATTAACTAATCCTCATAAGACTTTTTATCGTTCATGCCTTTATATTCTTCATTTTCCATTATTTTCCTTCATTTTCTTCCTCACATATAACTTGTGACCTTTCACCTTTCTCTTCTCCTATTTTCCATTATTTTCATAAATAAATGCCAAATAATGCCTCTTGCCTTTCCAAATCCTTTTCCATTGCCTTTTTTGATTTCCTTTAGCCCTAATAACTGAAATTAACACCCACTAGGATGTCTTTCCTAACATTCAACTTGGAATGTGTGTCCCATGACCATGGTATTATATATATTTTACATGAATTTTCAATCTGGGTTGCTACAAACTTTCATGGGTATGATCCTAGGAGAGTGTGTAGGCAAAATTTTGAAAGGATCAGTTTCAATACGGGGTATTCATCAATGTTCATAGTAGAAGATGAAAAAATGAAGAGCTAGTGTAATGAAATTAAACAGACATATCCAACAGTGAAAACTAGTTCACCCTAGGATCCACTAGCTCAAGATATCTAGGTGTAGGAGGAAGAATAGATAACCCCTCAAGCAAGGAAAATAACTCCTAATAAGAGGATCGAGTATTTTTCGGTAGACGAGAGTAGAAAGAAATGGAAAGTTGATTCTTTGAACATACGAGTTAGTCAAGAAGAACATGAGAGGAGAGAAGCAGAAGATGAGGAGAAGAGGAAGCATGATGAGTTGTTGGAGAAGCAACAAGAAAAAGAAGAGGAGAGGAGAAGGCCAGAAGAGGAACAACAAAGGAAGCCCCAGGAGGAAGAAGTAGCCCAAAGGTTGGAAGAAGAAAAATTGACTCAGGAGATAGAGGAAGAAGATAATATCCAACCTATGGATGATGAGCCGGGTTCTCCATAGGAACCTCCTCTCACAAGTGATCATCTTATATTTGGAGAGATGGGGATCACTCATCCACTAGCATATAGAGTAATGGATGTATGCAGTGTCTCGTTTGATCAACTTAAGAAGAGGATCGTGCAACAAAGGCATAGATACTTCCCAAAAGATCCTTCGAATCTAGTCTCAGTTTATACAAAGAAGGTGATTATTTCCAAAACCAGAAGGAATCGTAGGGCTATCATGGTGGAAAATGTTTCTTTTACCATAACAACACAAGACAACTCTAAATAGCTACTGAGTGAGAATGCTAGATTGAGGAAGGAACTTGTTGCAGTGAAGCAATAGGCGAAACATCTTATGATGGAGAATCAACAATTATCGTCATAGAGATTTAATAACGTAAAATGGCAATCAACCATGCAAGAGGAACCGGGGCCAATGGAGGAAACCATGATGAGATGATACTTATACAACAGGAAGTGGCCTCTCTCGTTGGCATTCAAAAGAAAGCATAGGAAGTGGCTCCTCTCGTTGGCAGTCAAAAGAAAGCATAGGAAGTGGTAAAACTCTCGAAAGGAGAAAATAGTGCAATTGACCAACTTCAAGAGTGGGTTGCCAAGTATCTAGATGCTCCACAACATTTTGAAAAGAAAGACAAGATTTTTGTAGAAATAGACAGAGTTCAGTTGACACTCCACCATCAGAACTACACGTATCTTGGAGAACACTTGATCAATACTATTGTTGCTTATAATCGACTGCATAATGGTTTTGAGTCTCTATCACAGAAGGTTGGGATGCCCACAATAGGGACAATTGAAGAAATCAAAGGCAGAAAGATAATCTTCCAAGAGATCAAGAAATATATTGAAGAAGTGAATTAAGCCACAAAACAAGAAGGTCTGGAGGTCACCAAGGATATTATTGTAGGGTACACCATCTCACGAGTCAAATCTCACATGAAACCTTCATGGCTAAGGAATAATGTATATTCAAGCTCCAATACCATACTGATGGAGCCATTGGAGGTGAATATGCGATATATAGGGGACTTGCCAATTCGGGTCAAAGCCATCTCAATAAAGTTCATGGCATGGCACACTTACATTAAAAATGAGTTCCATGAGGAAGCAAATGACTTATCAATTTGATGAGCATTTATCACATTATTAGTTTAGTCTTATTAGACCACTCTCTCATTTGTCATTATCTCATGTAATAAATGATAAGTAATGAATTCCAACGAACACATGTGGAATGTGAATAGTCACATATGGAATGTAATAAGTGATTAATAGAATATGAATAGTCATAGAAGTCAAAGAGTCATGGGCAAGCTCAAAGGTCATTGTTATTTGTTATAAATAACTTGTCATAACTCAAAGAAAGGGCTTGGATACTTGGAGTCTTTCCTTGGCTTCTCTTATAGTGCATTGGAGATATATCATTCTTTGGAGAAGCAAGTTGTGGCTTCATACTCCACTTCTGGATATAGTGTTTCATTCATGTAACAATCTACTTGGGATATTTCACTCTTAATCAAAAGATATATGAGCTGACATGTCTTCAAACATGTATCATAGATATAGTAGGAATATTCTTGTTATGTTTATGATATATAATGTTTTAATCACATACTAAGTGAATTAACTAATTTGTTTCTTAGGTATGTTTGTTATTGAATAAGCGTTGTTATGCTTTAATGATTTTTGTTATTATGTAGACTAATATGCAGGTATTCAACAAGTCTTTCTCTTCCTTCACAGGTCACCCTTTAGGATAATACTATTACTCTTCTAATTGGAGGCTCATTTTCATTTACCAATTATGGATGTTCCCTCGTGCACCTTATGTTGGGTGTTTCAAAAATATTACATTGTTTCTACTCAAATAAGTGTTGTGATCTCCTTTGTTTGTGTGTGAAACCAAGACATATCTTTGAAACGTTTCCAATGGTGGTCAGACCATATGACCGAATTGGACTCCTACACCAAACGATGTGAAGTCTAATTGGTACTTCACATCAACGATATCCCCTTACAATCTTAGTGGCATACAACACCATCAACATGCCCTTACAGGATGGATAAGACCTATGAGCCTTTAGAAATGTTTGAGGGTAGTATTAGCCCTCTCTAAAGCAATTTCTAGACCTTAGAATGAGCTTAGAAGCTCTATTGAGACTTTTAAAAATTTGGACATGGAGTACTTTACAAAGCCCTTTGGTTGCATGATACTCAAGATTTATGACTGAGATTCAATGGGAAATCAGGTTATCAGATCCTATGGTGTCAAGCACATTTATAAAATTGTAATTTAGATACCATAATGATAATAGACTCTATGAGCTTTTTAGTCGATGATAGATTGTCCCATCACCTATCATGGCATGTCAGGTAATCATTTCATTGACATCAGATCATTGTGAAGGAAAAAACCTTTAATGAACTGTTGAGAGGATTCAAGGGTTATATTTCCATGTTTAAGGGGTTTGGAGTGTTTTGTTTAGCCCCTCGTAACATGGATGACATGGGACCCATGACTAAGAATTATAGAAAAATGTGGTTATCAAGTTGTCGAGTCGATAGTATAGGTGTATCAGCTATCAAGACCTGAGGTTATTGGGAGCCCATTGGAGTGGACCATATCATGAACCCCCAATATTTAAATTTTCTGATAAGTTTGTTGGATGATGATATTTTCCTTGTTGATTGATGTTGGCAATGGGTCAGAAATATATGTGAGTAAAGAATCTATTAATGAGTACCCCTATATTAAAAGAATTTAATAAGCACATCACTCGCTGGGAGTGCAATATTGATATGTGACAGGGATGTATCAACTGTAGAACTTATCTGATTTTGAGTGTTAGCATAATTAAATGCAACCATCAATTTGTTAGAGGATTGATATGGACCACAAATTTCTTTACTGTAAACCCCTTTCTTCCACCATGGCTAATCCCTTTAATACTCTTCTTAGTTGATTCACTTGCATGTGAATGCTAAGAGACTCATTTTTTTTTCATTATGTAAGTTTCACTAATAGCCCTCATAGATTATTTACCCTTATTTTCTATCCTCGCAATGCCCTATGGCTCCAAGAGTAGTTAATAGCTTCTCCTTAAACTTCATGTAAAATGTACATGTAGTAAACCTTTAGGAATTTTCTTATATGACCATTTGATGGCCTATTATTAGCCATTAAGCCTTTCTTGAAATGACCCCTTTCTTCATTTCAATTATTTTTCTTGGACACGTGGTTGATGTTAATTCATTGATTTTGTAGGTGCTCCCTTCAATCCAATTTTTTTGCTTCCTTGACAATCATCCTTTTGGATGTGTTCCCTATTACATGCATCAATGACTTTAGTGGAGTTACCCAACAATGCCATTGGGCCTTGAATGGAGACATATGAGCCATGCCATCAAGTCTTTGGTGGACTCACCTTGATGTCGTCATTCCTTCCAAGATGTGAGTGCAGTATATTGTTAAGGATTTCACGGAGCTTCCCCATCTTTTCCATCAAAATTTTTCTAGGATCACCCTAGCACAAACTGTAGCATCTTTCCATCAAATTCGTGGAAATAAGGCCTCAATGTAATTGATACTTTTTAAAGACATCCCCACTGATAACAAACTAAAACAAAGGGCAATGTCATTAATATTAATGGCTCACATGGGAACTTGTTACTTCAATGTCCTTGGAAGAATTTTTGAAGGGTAATTATGGCTTGTCTTGTTGGCAAACATTTAAGTGCCTACGGAGACCTTGCAAATTTGCAAACTTTGGATTAATTTTTTTTTTACTTCAATATTTTAGGCCAATATTTAATGTTTTAGGAAATATTTAGAAATAGTGCTTATGGTTTTCCTTGTTCATAAAATGAATCAATGTTTGAAAAATTTATCTTGGGAGACAGATGCAAACAAATTAGTAAGATTTGTTAATTTTAGCTTTTTTTTGGAAAATGTAAAGTTTTAATTTGTTTTTATTTTATCTCATTCCTTTTAAAACCGTTATTTGTTATTAAATAATTAAATATAAATAGTCTTTTTAAACTTCAAGAGTTACAGAGTTTTATTTTCTTTAAAAGGTAAGAATACGCCCGAAATGGAAATATTTGAATTGTAATGAAAGGTCCCTCTCCCCTTCAATAGACCACCAAAAGCTTATTTGAAATTATGTACTATTTTTTTTTAAATAATCTTAATAAAATAAATCTATATTAATAAATCAATAACTTCTTTCCTCATTTATAATTATCATTTAAAATTCATGAAAAATTTAATCATTTTCATAATTATTAATAATCAATATATTTATAAAATTAATTATTTATTTTTAAACAATCATGCTATAATATAATCAATATGCACTAACTTTCAAAAGCAGGGATGGCTTTTCATAAATTTTACTGAGATAAAATATTTCAAAAACCCTATTTAAAATTTCTACATTGAGAGAACATACCAAATTTCTGAATTGACAAAATGCACCAAATTTTCTATGTCAACATGATATATCATCCATCTAAAAATCCTTTTTTTAAGAGTTTTTTGAAAAATGTGTATGTGCATGGACTAGCGAGAAATGATAACATCTCTGACTCCTGCCTCCTAAAATCAACCGTCTTCCAAAGCAATTTTAGAACTTTCAAAATACTATGTAGTACTACACAGGTAGAAAATACTTTTTACAGCGGTGTTTTCTATTGCAGATTTTATAATTAAACAAGCAATTTCAATAATTTATAACCATGGTAAATTGTCTTATGAATAATTGAAATGATTTTTTTTAATAAGTTGATAAATTTATAACCATTCTAAAGTGCTTTATGAATAAACGAAATCAAATTAGCATATAAAAGGCTGATATTCTTTGTTCTAAACTTGTATTTCAGTAGATGTCGACAAAGCCGTTCTATCAGATGATGCTGCCATTTTTGGCAATTGCGTTCGGTTGCCTCTGAAAAGTGCTTAAATACTGCGTTGAAATGGTGGAAGCTTTTGACCCCCTCATACATGGCATAGGGTCATAAAATGATTTCTCCACGTGAGAAGCGGCGGTGTTAAAATCTCGTCTGCTATAAATATATGATACAATTCTGCAATAATTCTGGAAATTCCGCTGTACAGTTTTCCAACTGATTCAAAGAATGAAATTTTCTCCACGTTTAAATGTGAAGAAAATCTATGACGCACCCAGATTTTGTAGCACAAAATTGAAACCTTACACAGCTTTAATAAATCCTTGGGTTCATTACCAGAAGCCCGCTGTTTCCAAATTCCATGCCGCAGAAAAATCGACGTCAAAGGACATGTCTTGGCTCACAAGATCTCTATTCATATAGTATTGCAGCTCGCTCGCTTCACAGTAATCCTCATACAACTCAAACCCTTGATGAATCTCGAAGTCGTCCTCGAAGTGCCAGATTTCATTAAGTGATTTAAGATCCGGATTTTCCGGTAAACCCTCCGGCGTTTCTTTGGGAAATTGCAAGATTTCGGCCTTTATGTCCAGAACAGGGTTCAGGGGAATGCCGAGCTCATCGTCTGACGCGTCCAGAAGATAAACCATCTCAGCCCCCGAGGCAGAAGCACCTGAGCTTATGTCAAATGTAGACTTTGTTCCGTTCTCGGCCGAAGCTAGGGTTTCCCCTTCTTGGCCGCTAGAAATATCGGAAGACGCCGAGCAATTCCCAGAGTTTGACGAGGGATCAAAAGTGAAACAAGGCATGCCAATCTCTTCCTCCAGGCTTTTCATGACTCCATTTACGACCTCCTCATTGGGAGCGTATTCCTCTTCTTCCTGTGATAGGATATTGTCTAATACCAGCACAGAATAAAACAGGTCTCTCTCCTCGCCGTTGAAGCGTTTCGCCTCTGGGATGTGAGTTGAGGTCGGCAGAGCTTCCAACTCTCGGCCGCGCTTTTTGAGTGCCTGAGACATGATTGAAAGACGGCCCGGAGATTCGAGCACGGAACGCAGAGGTGGTGCAAAGACTAGAGGATGATAGTTCGGAAGAAATGCTCTTAATGCTCTATAAAAGCCGAAATCGATAACGGAGCGAATACAATAGGAGTGGAGATCAGGATATGTACAGCATCAGACAGGAAGCTAGATACAATTAATCTCTGTTCGAATTGGGGGAAATTGAACAGACTGGCATGGGAAGGGTCCTTGCAAAATTGCTGAGGGCGGGTATGACTCCTCGGGTTCCCCATTTCCCATATTTTAACACGACTGAAGCCGTAGCTTAACTCGCGGATGTTAAATTTTAGTACAATTGCAAACGTGTTTGTAGGATGCCCATTTGGACCCAACATCTCGAATTTTCAAGGTGTCCAATATTCCAAGAATACCTTTATCACCGAACTACGACTTGGCGCGCGTAGCTTTTCGTTGGTCGGTTGATGGAGTGATATCAACAGCGTTCGCCTCAGCGAATCATTGGTGACCGGTGATTTGGTTGGGATACCTAAACTTCTACTTAAAATAAAATAAAATAATGGATGAATTTAGTTGGCAAGGAAGGTTTACCACACATGTTGTAGACTTCACATCTTTAATGTGAATTTATTAATTAAAATTTTATACATTTCAAAATCACTTTGCTTTTTGTATTGAAAGTTGTGTACGGTGAAGCAATTCGCTAGCCAAAAAAACGAAAGTATTATCGGAAGTTATTTAACTATAGTAGATTTTGAGAATATTTCAAAACGAGGAAACAAAAAAATATTAACTTTCATTTTTATTTTTTCACCTTTTCAAAAAAAATAAACTTTTTTCATGTTTATCTTTTTTACATTTTCAAAATATTTTTAGATATTTCATTTTTACATCATCCATATCTATCCAAAATGTCTTTAACTTTTACCTCATATCCATCAAATTTCAACCAATTCTAAAATATTATTAAAATCCAGATATCCATAGAATTCCAAAATATGATTATCCATCCGATTCCAAAATATTATTGAAATCAACATTAGCATTACATATAATCATGTCATTACCCGCCCGCAAGTCACATCCTCCGACCATATATGGCGACCATTTCGTGCTAAGGTTCCGTAATCAGTGTAATTGGGGTTGGTTGACAGAAAAGCACTTATAGGCCATGACCAAGTGCCGGGCGATGATACCTCTGACATCGATGGATCAGCTAACGATCCCATATACCTATCAGCCCAATCGATTGTCGTCCCCCAGTCCAATTGAATGATACAAAATGACCTGCTCCATCTGGGTCTTGCAAGACGCGGGCGACCGGTAGAGAGATGTGAGGGACGCGCAGTGATAAGTTATAGCCAGCGACATGACTTATGAGGTCACTAAGGGATAGAGGGATAGATTGTCCTAGAAATATCATATCCGAAAATAAGGGTTAGAGAGGAATTAATCAACTGCATCATAAATATATATATTTTTTTTCAACCTGAACAAGGTCGAATATAAATAATTTTTTTACAAGTACCAATATGAACGAAGTTGAATAGAGATAAAATTATAAACCTTGTGATAATAACATGAAGTTTTTTCATTAGTAAGCTTATTATACATGTTGCTGGCAGGATATGGCATGATATAAGATAATGTATTCATGATATAAGATAATGTATTCAGTTTTTTTTTAAGTGATTTTCTTTTTTATTAAAAAAATAA
>APFE030743303.1:0-15115 GCA_000404065.3 Pinus taeda | reverse complement strand
ATCTAGACAATTTAAGTACACAAACTGTAGAAGAAAGTTCAGTCTCCAAAGCCCCAGATTAGTCATGGTGTTGACTATGTATGCATAATTTTGGAAGTGCTAAGAGTTGAGCTTTGAAGAATGAAAGGGCAACTGGAGCATCGAGGAGGTTGACAAGTGGGTAGTCTAGAAGACCTCAAGTACAATGTTCATTAAAGTAATCAATGGGTTGTTATGAGGCATAGTAATGGAACCCTAGCTCATCTTATGAAAGGAGCCATATGGTTGACAAGAGAGCATATCCAAAAGACCCAAGGAGTAGACTTCTTAATGGCGCTAGAAGGCTGCTAGTGGGCAAATCTGTGAGCCAAAGTTCAGTTACACAAAAGAAGTTGTGATCATTGATAGTGGCAGTTCAAGATGCAAGTTCAGTGATCAGTAGATTGGGAGGCAAGGGGACTCGCCATATGTGTTCAAGGTATGTGGACTGAAAGGGCTATATTGCGTGTTGTCAACAAGTAGGTCAACTGTAATTTGCTTAGGGTAGATTGGTGGTCATAGCAATTGCCACCAAGCTCTAGTTGTGTCCTTATATCAAGGTTGTATGTAAGGGCCATGATCCCTAGTACGAGATCCCTAAGATTGTTGTATTACAATTTGCAATATAGCAAGTAGAGGGTTTTAAAAGTTAAAAATTGTCATGTGCACTAGTTGATTCACTGACGTATGTTATTTCGTTGTGAAAAGTAGAAGTGTTGTCGCATTTGAGTGTGTTTGTGTTCGCAATTTTAGACTCAAACCATATTCTTGAGTGTCGTGGAAAAATCAACAAGCTTACGCTTGAATTGAGCGCACACAAACCTACCCTCCATTGGCTAATATTATAAAAGCAACAATCATTAAAAATAAGCACTAAATATGTGAACCTAAGTATAAATTTTCTATTACATATCAAAGTTTTAGGAAAAACTCCTGAATCTCACACACTTGAGTAAGATCATACTATCTTGAAACCATTACAAAAGGAGAAATCATTGTGCAAAAATCAAATATTATGTGTATTATAGGACAACAATATTTTGTAGGATAAAAGTATGGCTCACCCATTCTTTGTGGCATGTTTGAAGAATTTCTATTGTATCTTCACCACTTGACCTTTGTATATTATACAATTGTAGTCGTTCACTGCATAAAAAAGAGAATTATAGCAGATTATGAGAGCATAGATAAAACATAGTAAATTGAATAACAAACAAGTGCAGCCACAAATTAGCAAAAGATACATTTAAGTGAAATGCACTGCATATAGGTATGTTAACTCACCTTCATTTATGAATAATAACCTCCATTTTCTCTATCTGCTTCATTTCTTTTTTTGTCTACTTCCTTCATTTCCCTTTCCATACCCAACAAACAAAACCAAGACCAAACTACAAAAAATGTGAAAAAAAAAAAAGAAAACAAAGGAAAATGAGTACAACACACCCAACAAATGAAACCAAGACCAAACTACAGAAAATGAGCAAAAAAAACAAAGGAAAATAAGTACAACTCAAAGCATGGCCATGCTCAAACTCCAAAACCAAAACATTAAGACAAGAACAAAGAAAAATTGCAAATATCCCCTCTGCACATCATCTCTCCTACAATGTGCTCTTCTCTGCTCAAAGGAAACAAAAGTGGGTTGAACAAGGTTAAAATATACACACAATTAGTAATGATAAGCATATTTCAAAACCAATAATTATTCATCATAGAAAACGCACCTCCCATAGGGTTTGTTGGGCACTCTCTTTTGTATTCCACTTGTTCCTGCTTATCAAAACAAGCCATCTACAACAGATAAAAAAGAATATATTAGAATCGTTATATAATTTAAACTAAAGAGTCGAACACAATAATTAATCATAATAAGAAACACACCTTTCTTTAAGACTGGTATATAAAAGGGGAGAACCCATTTTGTATTTCATGTATTCATGTTCAATGGAACAAGCCATTTGCACTAGATATACAATAAAATATTAGATTTCTAATAGAATTTAAACTAGAGAGTTTGAAGGTATGAACATGTCATGCAACTTCGTTTGATTCCAGTTATATTTTGTGTTATATCTCAAAAAAATATAAATTTTATAAGCTAGATGTACTTCTGCTACGAGTAACACAAACAATGTTTCATAAGATGTAAATTTTTCGGAAAAGGAATCTAAGCATACCTAAACATATTGAACACCCAAAATGCCATGGTCCATAGGACAACAGTGTTTGTATGTTAGCATGAAGTTTGAATGGTTGAAGGGTCAGTGTGTTTGTCTGCTCGACCTTACCCACCTCCTCTACAAGGCAAGTTGTGTGGGGGTGTGCATGTGATGTGGAGCAAGAAAACATACTCTGCACCATCCTAGACACTGCAACTATAGTCACTCAATGCACAAACTAATATAATATATGACATCACAAATAAGCCACGAGAGAAAATGAATGACAAATATACAAAGCGACAAATTAATCATACACATACCTGTTCGCCCTTGGCTAATGTTATAACAGCAACAACCATGAGCAATAAGCCCTGAAATTGTGAACCTCAATATAACATTTCCCTTTATTCTGCATCAAAGTTATTGGAAAATTTCAAACCACACACTCATTTACAAGATCATACTACTCTCAATCCATGACAAAATGATAAATCGATTCACCAAAAACAAATATTTTCGTTGATTAAAGGACAATATTCTTCTGTAGGAAAAAAATATGGCTCACCAATCGTCCAATTTAAGTTAGTATAATGTCTAGGGTATCTTCACCTTGACCTTCATAGACTATAAAATTGTGGTTGCTCACTACACAAAGCGAGATCGTTATATTTGAGTGTGAGACCACATATAAAACATATAATAAATTGAAAAGCAAACAAATGCATTCATAGATGAACGAAAGATATTTGTGAGTAAAATGCATTGCATTGCATATAGTTAAGGTGATTCACCTTCATTTATGAATGATACCTCCATCTTATATATTTGAATTTCTCTTCTTGCTGCCTTCCTTCCCTATTGCACATCCAATAAACAAAACCACGACCAACTACAAGAAATAAGAGAAAAATGTAAAACAAAGCTAAACGAGTACAACAAAAAGCATGACCATGCTAAAACTCAACAAAAACAAAACACGTAGCCAATAACAAACTAAAAATTGCAAACTTCCCCTTTGCGCATTATCTCTACTGTAGTGTCCTCTCCTCAACTGAAAGGAAAAAGAAGTGGGGTGAATAACATTCAAATCCAAACATAGATAGTAATGGTAAGTATAATTCAAAACCAATAATTATTCATAATAGCAAACGCACCTCCTCTGGATTTTGCTATATAACGATAAACACTCCATTTTGTATTCCACTTATTCGTGCTAAAGAAAACAAGGCATCTACAACAAATACATAATAAGATATTAAAATCAATATACAATTTAAACTGGAGAACTGAATACAATAATTAATCAAAATATGAAACGTGCATGTCTTTGAGTTTTGTTATATAAAGAGGTACAATCCATTTGTATTTCATGTATCCATAATTTTGATGGATTGAACTTAATATAACTTACTACACGCTAACAAATGCGCTTTAATTGTTTCAGTCAGTATTTACACTAGAACACACTGAATTCAACAAATGCATTTAATTATTTTAGTAAGAATTTAGACCATAACGCATTGAATTGCCATGGTGGGAGCCCTTTCTCAAGAGAGAGCTTTTGAAATAGAAAATCGAGCAAACTTACTCTAAGAACTTGTGACAAGGGTTAGCTAAGATAGCCTTGAAGCTATCTACATATCAAATTGTTTAGAGTAATTCAATACAATCATGTCATAGTAATTTGAATAAATAATCTTTTGCATACTCGTGTGAAAGCCAACATTTTGGCTGTTTGTATTAGAGATTCATAGTGAGGAGACGATTTGTTATTGCAGAGCATGGCAAACACAATTCTATGACTATCGCTAATGCTTATGGTTTGGAGATGGTTTTTGATACCTTCTAGGTGATTTCAAGGCTTCCTCAATTGCTCCATACTTCTAGGTGATTTCAAGGCTTCCTCAATGGCTCGATACTTCTAGGTGATCTCAGGGATTTTCAATTCCCTCTCATATGTCAAGAGGAAAGGTTTACTAGTTTCGAGTTAGAACTTCTATGAAAAACATATATTGTTTCAGCAACTGCTTATTTAGATAGTGGATTTGTGAACATAAGGTCGAGCTATGGTGCTTTATAACTTATTCAATTGCATCAGTAGCTAGTCGTTTCAAGCTCACATATATAAGTTTTGGAAAGATATGTAAATATCGATCTTATAACGAATTATTGTATTTTAGATGAAAGTCAAGCATAAGGTCAAGTTGTTCCCTACTTCGAAGCATTTAAAGAGGGTTTTCTCTTACACTCCACAGTCATGAGCAGGCATCAACAAAGCTACCAAAAAAAAGGAGATTTGGTCATATTTTATAGTACCCACAGAATTTTCTATAATTGTAGTCACAATGTTTTTCAGGTTCTTTTGGTCACAGAAGGGGTAATATTGTCTATATGTAAATTGGAGAAACACTTTGTCACTGAGTTTGATATAAATCCCATCGGTGATGATCCTATGTGGGTTAGATGGGCATATATATAACTTTATATTTAATATGAGCAGAGGGAAATTATCTGATAACAAAGAAATTTCGTTGGGTATGAAAGCTATCAATCTTCGCAATTTTCGGTCTAGGAATTCAATGCATAGTTTTGTAGTGCCACATAGGAGTGACAGGCTGATAACTATATACAATAGCTTTGCCAATCATGGTAGCTTACAGTTTGTTGCGTTTGATAAAAACAAAAGGGCCATGGAGCAATGCACAGGTGTTGTGGTGATTTAAACGATATTTGGAGCCTACAAAAGGATTAGGCCACCCATGCATGTGAGGAGAATCATTGTAGAAAACATTGGTCTCCTTATGTTTGTGGGCAATATAGCTCTCCTACACCTTGCTAGCCTTGCTAGTTACCAAATCAGACAAAATGAACCTCATAAAATAGGACTTTGGCGCATAGTTTTGGTCAACGAGTTGCCATACAAGAAAACTGTTATCTTCTTCACAAGTTTTTCCGGACGCTAATGTCGCTTATACAAACTATGGGTTGGTGATTATTTTTTGTTGGAAATTGTTTTTAGCTTAAAGAACAATTTTGATATGCACTAGTTAGGGCTTCATCTTATGCAGAGAGCCATCCTATGGTCTGCCAAATCTCAGTGAAAGAATAACCCAGATCTTTGATGAATGAAGAGAGTTGAGACCCTAGAAAAGGAGGTTGATGACTCTTTGTCCTGGGTGGAAGTTTGAGACAAAAGGAGAACGAGAAGGGTGATGTAGTAAAGGAAAAGTTAAGGCCTGTTCTAAGGTTTGAACAACAATTGTAATTAGACCTATGAACAGGGATATAGAATGCATCTTATCACTATTGGTGGGTTGTTTGGAGTAGCCCCAGATTTGGACAATTTAAGGAGACAAATTGCAAAAGAAAGGGCAGGTTTGGAAGCCCTAGATTAGTCATGGTGTTGACTGTGTATGGCTAATTTTGGAATCCCTTTAGAATGCATCTTATCATTGTTGGTCGCTTGTTTGCAATAGCCCTAAATCTAGACAATTTAAGTACACAAACTGTAGAAGAAAGTTCAGTCTCCAAAGCCCCAGATTAGTCATGGTGTTGACTATGTATGCATAATTTTGGAAGTGCTAAGAGTTGAGCTTTGAAGAATGAAAGGGCAACTGGAGCATCGAGGAGGTTGACAAGTGGGTAGTCTAGAAGACCTCAGGTACAATGTTCATTAAAGTAATCAATGGGTTGTTATGAGGCATAGTAATGGAACCCTAGCTCATCTTATGAAAGGAGCCATATGGTTGACAAGAGAGCATATCCAAAAGACCCAAGGAGTAGACTTCTTAATGGCGCTAGAAGGCTGCTAGTGGGAAAATCTGTGAGCCAAAGTTCAGTTACACAAAAGAAGTTGTGATCATTGATAGTGGCAGTTCAAGATGCAAGTTCAGTGATCAGTAGATTGGGAGGCAAGGGGACTCGCCATATGTGTTCAAGGTACGTGGACTGAAAGGGCTATAGTGCGTGTTGTCAACAAGTAGGTCAACTGTAATTTGCTTAGGGTAGATTGGCGGTCATAGCTATTGCCACCAAGCCCTAGTTGTGTCCTTATATCAAGGTTGTATGTAAGGGCCATGATCCCTAGTACGAGAGCCCTAAGATTGTTGTATTACAGTTTGCAATATAGCAAGTAGAGGGTTTTAAAAGTTAAAAATTGTCATGTGCACTAGTTGATTCACTGACGTATGTTATTTCGTTGTGAAAAGTAGAAGTGTTGTCGCATTTGAGTGTGTTTGTGTTCGCAATTTTAGACTCAAACCATATTCTTGAGTGTCGTGGAAAAATCAACAAGCTTACGCTTGAATTGAGCGCACACAAACCTACCCTCCATTGGCTAATATTATAAAAGCAACAATCATTAAAAATAGGCACTAAATATGTGAACCTAAGTATAAATTTTCTATTACATATCAAAGTTTTAGGAAAAACTCCTGAATCTCACACACTTGAGTAAGATCATACTATCTTGAAACCATTACAAAAGGAGAAATCATTGTGCAAAAATCAAATATTATGTGTATTATAGGACAACAATATTTTGTAGGATAAAAGTATGGCTCACCCATTCTTTGTGGCATGTTTGAAGAATTTCTATTGCATCTTCACCACTTGACCTTTGTATATTTATACAATTGTAGTCGTTCACTGCATAAAAAAAGAGAATTATAGCAGATTATGAGAGCATAGATAAAACATAATAAATTGAATAACAAACAAGTGCAGCCACAAATTAGCAAAAGATACATTTAAGTGAAATGCACTGCATATAGGTATGTTAACTCACCTTCATTTATGAATAATAACCTCCATTTTCTCTATCTGCTTCCTTCATTTCTTTCTTTGTCTCCTTCCTTCATTTCCCTTTCCACACCCAACAAACGAAACCAAGACCAAACTACAAAAAATGTGAAAAAAGAGAAAACAAAGGAAAACGAGTACAACACACCCAACAAATGAAACGAAGACCAAACTACAGAAAATGAGCAAAAGAAAACAAAGGAAAATAAGTACAACTCAAAGCATGGCCATGCTCAAACTCCAAAACCAAAACATTAAGACAAGAACAAAGAAAAATTGCAAATATCCCCTTTCCACATCATCTCTCCTACAATGTGCTCTTCTCTGCTCAAAGGAAACAAAAGTGGGTTGAACAAGGTTAAAATATACACACAATTAGTAATGGTAAGCATATTTCAAAACCAATAATTATTCATCATAGAAAACACACCTCCCGTAGGGTTTGTTGGGCACTCTCTTTTGTATTCCACTTGTTCCTGCTGATCAAAACAAGCCATCTACAACAGATAAAAAAGAATATATTAGAATCGTTATATAATTTAAACTAAAGAGTCGAACGAAATAATTAATCATAATAAGAAACACACCTTTTTTTAAGACTGTTATATAAAAGGGGGGAGCCCATTTTGTATTTCATGTATTCATGTTCAATGGAACAAGCCATTTGCACTAGATATACAATAAAATATTAGATTTCTAATAGAATTTAAACTAGAGAGTTTGAAGGTATGAACATGTCATGCAACTTAGTTTGATTCCAGTTATATTTTGTGTTATATCTCAAAAAAATATAAATTTTATAAGCTAGATGTACTTCTGCTACGAGTAACGCAAACAATGTTTCATAAGATGTAAATTTTTCGGAAAAGGAATCTAAGCATACCTAAACATATTGAACACCCAAAATGCCATGGTCCACAGGACAACAGTGTTTGTATGTTAGCATGAAGTTTGAATGGTTGAAGGGTCAGTATGTTTGTCTGCTCGACCTTACCCACCTCCTCTACAAGGCAAGTTGTGTGGGGGTGTGCATGTGATGTGGAGCAAGAAAACATACTCTGCACCATCCTAGACACTGCAACTATAGTCACTCAATGCACAAACTAATATAATATATGACATCACAAATAAGCCACTAGAGAAAATGAATGACAAATATACAAAGCGACAAATTAATCATACACATACCTGTTCGCCCTTGGCTAATGTTATAACAACAACAACCATGAGCAATAAGCGCTGAAATTGTGAACCTCAATATAACATTTCCCTTTATTCTGCATCAAAGTTATTGGAAAATTTCAAACCACACACTCATTTACAAGATCATACTACTCTGAATCCATGACAAAATGATAAATCGATTCACAAAAAACAAATATTTTCGTTGATTAAAGGACAATATTCTTCTGTAGGAAAAAAATATGGCTCACCATTCGTCCAATTTAAGTTAGTATAATGTCTAGGGTATCTTCACCTTGACCTTCATAGACTATAAAATTGTGGTTGCTCACTACACAAAGCGAGATCGTTATATTTGAGTGTGAGACCACATATAAAACATATAATAAATTGAAAAGCAAACAAATGCATTCACAGATCAGCGAAAGATAATTGTGAGTAAAATGCATTGCATTGCATATAGTTAAGGTGATTCACCTTCATTTATGAATGATACCTCCATCTTATATCCAATTTAAGTTAGTATAATGTCTAGGGTATCTTCACCTTGACCTTCATAGACTATAAAATTGTGGTTGCTCACTACACAAAGCGAGATCGTTATATTTGAGTGTGAGACCACATATAAAACATATAATAAATTGAAAAGCAAACAAATGCATTCACAGATGAGCGAAATATAATTGTGAGTAAAATGCATTGCATTGAATATAGTTAAGGTGATTCACCTTCATTTATGAATCGTCCAATTTAAGTTGGTATAATGTTTAGGGTATCTTCACCTTGACCTTCATAGACTATAAAATTGTGGTTGCTCACTACACAAAGCGAGATCGTTATATTTGAGTGTGAGACCACATATAAAACATATAATAAATTGAAAAGCAAACAAATGCATTCACAGATGAGCTAAAGATAATTGTGAGTAAAATGCATTGCATTGCATATAGTTAAGGTGATTCTCCTTCAATTATGAATGATAACTCCATCTTATATCTTTGAATTTCTCTCCTTGCTGCCTTCCTTCCCTATTCCACATCCAATAAACAAAACCACGACCAACTACAAGAAATGAGAGAAAATGGTAAAACAAAGCTAAACGAGTACAACAAAAAGCATGACCATGCTAAAACTCAACAAAAACAAAACATGTAGCCAATAACAAACTAAAAATTGCAAACTTCCCCTTTGCGCATTATCTCTACTGTAGTGTCCTCTCCTCAACTGAAAGGAAAAAAAAGTGGGGTGAATAACATTCAAATCCAAACATAGATAGTAATGGTAAGTATAATTCAAAACCAATAATTATTCATAATAGCAAACGCACCTCCTCTGGAGTTTGTTATATAACGATAAACACTCCATTTTGTATTCCACTTATTCGTGCTAAACAAAACAAGGCATCTACAACAAATACATAATAAGATATTCCCGGATGCGGGTGACAGATAGATATTTATGGGAGCGGACGGCGGCATTCAATGCCAAGTGGCCGTCGCCTCATGCCACTTGGGCCGAAGGCTCCCGAAGCCGTCCGGCCAGCCTTAAATGCAGAACCTCCATAGCAGATGTCGGGTTAATAGGTAGAGGGTTCAGTTCGATGAGCAGAGAGGGTCATTCTGCAGAAGAGCGAAGCTCTGGTTCTCTGCAACCAGGCTTCGTCGTGGGAGTGTTAGTCGATTTCCGTCATGGTCTGGTAGCTCTGTGGGAAAATGCGGGCCAGAGAGTAACTATCATAGTGTCCCTGGATGCTCCGGCTTCTAGCTTAGCCTGTTTGGCCTGGTGCATATTCTGGTTAGCTTGTTGGGCCTGGTTCGCTGGTTGGACCTGGTTTGAATTCCGTCCCGGCACGATTCCTTTGCTGGCTCGAATTCGCTCCTGGCTTAATTACGGTGCTGGTTCTATTTCACGGCGACCCCAGTGCAGTCTTGTTGCAACATGCCGCGAGAACGACAGCGGGGTGCCTGCAGGCGGGGTGGCTCGCGAGGCAGAGCCAGATCTTTGGCCTCTGATCCCCATTCTTCAGACTCTTCGGAAGGTAATCGCCCGCCACAGTCCTCAGAGCGCGGAAGAGGGCGCGGCAGAGGACGTTCTCTGGCATGCCCGTTCGGTGGGCATTCATCCACCCGATTCAGACACTCCTGCATTTTGGACAATGCCGTCTACTTTGTCTCGGTGCGCATTGAAAAATGCGAGCACCATGATTGGCCGGGCGACCCAGCAGCTCCTCGTCCACCACCGCCTGCTCGGGGGCAGCAATCTCAACCTGTGGACGCCGAGGGTGAAGTGGCGAGGGACAACGCTGGCCCAAGCGGTGGAGGAACCGCACCGCATTCTGACTCCAGCGCTTCAGAATTCCTTGGCTGCCCGGTGGTGGAGGAACCAGATGGCCAATTCATCCTGCCTTCAGTGGAGGAGACACCCAGCCCTTACACCTAAGCTTGCCGCGTGGACGCTCGGGGGCATGGCAGCGGGTCGATGGCGTGAGTTAGTTTTGTCTATGTCCTATTCTGTTTCCGAGTCTGTTATGCTTCATTCTGTCATGGCTTCTAGCCTTAGCGTCTGTAATGGTTATGTCGAAATATAGGTCGGTCTTGTTCTGTAATTTCAGTGACGTTATGCATCTGAACAGAATTGTAAGAGTCTGTAAACTCCTCCTCTGCGATAGCAGGGAGAGGATGGGTCAGTTTTTTGCATTTTTGAACACTGTCATAGCTCTTATCTGGGGTCAGCGGATAGCCCGTCGAGCACAGTCTCAGTTTAAATGTCATCATGTTCAGGTTGCCGACCCATGGCGGCAAATGTAACCCTCTGTACTCTTTTTGTATTATAATAGAATTAGTCCAATTTACACAAAAAAAAAAATACATAATAAGATATTAAAATCAATATACAATTTAAACTGGAGAACTGAATACAATAATTAATCAAAATATGAAACGTGCCTGTCTTTGAGTTTTGTTATATAAAGAGGTATAATCCATTTGTATTTCATGTATCCATAATTTTGATGGATTGAACTTAATATAACTTACTACACGCTAACAAATGCGCTTTAATTGTTTCAGTCAGTATTTACACTAGAACACACTGAATTCAGCAAATACATTTAATTATTTTAGTAAGAATTTAGACCATAACGCATTGAATTGCCATGGTGGGAGCCCTTTCTCAAGAGTGAGCTTTTGAAATAGAAAATCGAGCAAACTTACTCTAAGAACTTGTGACAAGGGTTAGCTAAGATAGCCTTGAAGCTATCTACATATCAAATTGTTTAGAGTAATTCAATACAATCATGTCATAGTAATTTGAATAAATAATCTTTTGCATACACGTGTGAAAGCCAACATTTTGGCTGTTTGTATTAGAGATTCATAGTGAGGAGACGATTTGTTATTGCAGAGCATGCCAAACAGAATTCTATGACTATCGCTAATGCTTATGGTTTGGAGATGGTTTTTGATACCTTCTAGGTGATTTCAAGGCTTCCTCAATTGCTCCATACTTCTAGGTGATTTCAAGGCTTCCTCAATGGCTCGATACTTCTAGGTGATCTCGGGGATTTTCAATTCCCTGTCATATGTCAAGAGGAAAGGTTTACTAGTTTCGAGCTAGAACTTCTATGAAAAACATCTATTGTTTCAGCAACTGCTTATTTAGATAGTGGATTTGTGAACATAAGGTCGAGCTATGGTGCTTTATAACTTATTCAATTGCATCAGTAGCTAGTCGTTTCAAGCTCACATATATAAGTTTTGGAAAGATATGTAAATATCGATCTTATAACGAACTATTGTATTTTAGATGAAAGTCAAGCATAAGGTCAAGTTGTTCCCTACTTCGAAGCATTTAAAGAGGGTTTTCTCTTACAGTCCACAGTCATGAGCAGGCATCAACAAAGCTACCAAAAAAAAGGAGATTTGATCATATTTTATAGTACCCACAAAATTTTCTATAATTGTAGTCACAATGTTTTCCAGGTTCTTTTGGTCACAGAAGGGGTAATATTGTCTATATGTAAATTGGAGAAACACTTTGTCATTGAGTTTGATATAAATCCCATCGGTGATGATCCTATGTGGGTTAGATGGGCATATATATAACTTTATATTTAATATGAGCAGAGGGAAATTATCTGATAAAAAAGAAATTTCGTTGCGTATGAAAGCTATCAATCTTCGCAATTTTCGGTCTAGGAATTCAATGCACAGTTTTGTAGTGCCACATAGGAGTGACAGGCTGATAACTATATACAATAGCTTTGCCAATCATGGTAGCTTACAGTTTGTTGCGTTTGATAAAAACAAAAGGGCCATGGAGCAATGCGCAGGTGCTGTGGTGATTTAAACGATATTTGGAGCCTACGAAAGGATTAGGCCACCCATGCATGTGAGGAGAATCATTGTAGAAAACATTGGTCTCCTTATGTTTGTGGGCAATATAGCTCTCCTACACCTTGCTAGCCTTGCTAGTTACCAAATCAGACAAAATGAATCTCATAAAATAGGACTTTGGCGCATAGTTTTGATCAACGAGTTGCCATACAAGAAAACTGTTATCTTCTTCACAAGTTTTTCCGGACGCTAATGTCGCTTATACAAACTATGGGTTGGTGATTATTTTTTGTTGGAAATTGTTTTTAGCTTAAAGAACAATTTTGATATGCACTAGTTAGGGCTTCATCTTATGCAGAGAGCCATCCTATGGTCTGTCCAAATCGCAGTGAAAGAATAACCCAGATCTTTGATGAATGAAGAGAGTTGAGACCCTAGAAAAGGAGGTTGATGACTCTTTGTCCTGGGTGGAAGTTTGAGAGAAAAGGAGAACGAGAAGGGTGATGTAGTAAAGGAAAAGTTAAGGCCTGTTCTAAGGTTTGAACAACAATTGTAATTAGACCTATGAACAGGGATATAGAATGCATCTTATCACTATTGGTGGGTTGTTTGGAGTAGCCCCAGATTTGGACAATTTAAGGAGACAAATTGCAAAAGAAAGGGCAGGTTTGGAAGCCATAGATTAGTCACGGTGTTGACTGTGTATGGCTAATTTTGGAATCCCTTTAGAATGCATCTTGTCATTGTTGGTGGCTTGTTTGCAATAGCCCTAAATCTAGACAATTTAAGTACACAAACTGTAGAAGAAAGTTCAGTCTCGAAAGCCCCAGATTAGTCATGGTGTTGACTATGTATGCATAATTTTGGAAGCCCTAAGAGTTGAGCTTTGAAGAATGAAACGGCAACTGGAGCATCGAGGAGGTTGACAAGTGGGTAGTCTAGAAGACCTCAGGTACAATGTTCATTAAAGTAATCAATGGGTTGTTATGAGGCATAGTAATGGAACCCTAGCTCATCTTATGAAAGGAGCCATATGGTTGACAAGAGAGCATATCCAAAAGACCCAAGGAGTAGACTTCTTAATGGCGCTAGAAGGCTGCTAGTGGGAAAATCTATGAGCCAAAGTTCAGTTACACAAAAGAAGTTGTGATCATTGATAGTGGCAGTTCAAGATGCAAGTTCAGTGATTAGTAGATTGGGAGGCAAGGGGACTCGCCATATGTGTTCAAGGTACGTGGACTGAAAGGGCTATAGTGCGTGTTGTCAACAAGTAGGTCAACTGTAATTTGCTTAGGGTAGATTGTTGGTCATAGCAGTTGCCACCAAGCCCTAGTTGTGTCCTTATATCAAGGTTGTATGTAAGGGCCATGATCCCTAGTACGAGAGCCCTAAGATTGTTGTATTACAGTTTGCAATATAGCAAGTAGAGGGTTTTAAAAGTTAAAAATTGTCATGTGCACTAGTTGATTCACTGACGTATGTTATTTCGTTGTGAAAAGTAGAAGTGTTGTCGCATTTGAGTGTGTTTGTGTTCGCAATTTTAGACTCAAACCATATTCTTGAGTGTCGTGGAAAAATCAACAAGCTTACGCTTGAATTGAGCGCACACAAACCTACCCTCCATTGGCTAATATTATAAAAGCAACAATCATTAAAAATAAGCACTAAATATGTGAACCTAAGTATAAATTTTCTATTACATATCAAAGTTTTAGGAAAAACTCCTGAATCTCACACACTTGAGTAAGATCATACTATCTTGAAACCATTACAAAAGGAGAAATCATTGTGCAAAAATCAAATATTATGTGTATTATAGGACAACAATATTTTGTAGGATAAAAGTATGGCTCACCCATTCTTTGTGGCATGTTTGAAGAAATTCCATTGTATCTTCACCACTTGACCTTTGTATATTATACAATTGTAGTCGTTCACTGCATAAAAAAAGAGAATTATAGCAGATTATGAGAGCATAGATAAAACATAATAAATTGAATAACAAACAAGTGCAGCCACAAATTAGCAAAAGATACATCTAAGTGAAATGCACTGCATATAGGTATGTTAACTCACCTTCATTTATGAATAATAACCTCCATTTTCACTATCTACTTCCTTCATTTCTTTCTTTGTCTCCTTCCTTCATTTCCCTTTCCACACCCAACAAACGAAACCAAGACCAAACTACAAAAAATGTTGAAAAAAAGAGAAAAACAAAGGAAAACGAGTAGTACAAACACACCCAACAAAGAAACCAAGACCAAACTACAGAAAATGAGCAAAAACAAAACAAAAGGAAAATAAGTACAACTAAAGCATGGCCATGCTCAAATCCAAACCAAAAAAACATAAGACAGAACAAAGAAATTGCAAATATCCCCTTTGCACATCATCTCTCCTACAATGTGCTCTTCTCTGCTCAAAGGAAACAAAAGTGGGTTGAACAAGGTTAAAATATACACACAATTAGTAATGGTAAGCATATTTCAAAACCAATAATTATTCATCATAGAAAACGCACCTCCGTAGGGTTTGTTAGGCACTCTCTTTTGTATTCCACTTGTTCCTGCTTATCAAAACAAGCCATCTACAACAGATAAAAAAGAATATATT
>APFE030743298.1:180471-234144 GCA_000404065.3 Pinus taeda | reverse complement strand
TGCTGGAACTGATTGTTTGCGTTATCTCCAAGAGACAGCTCCTGATCCAAGACTCATAGCATATCCTGAAGTAGATACTCCCGTTTCTTTGTCTCCATCGAAGTCTGAATCAGAGTATCCAATCAAGCTGAAGTCGTCTACCTGTGTATACTTGATTCCAAGGTCTTGAGTTCCCTTCAAGTACCTTAGAACTCTTTTTGCAGCAGACCAATGTCCTCACAAGGCTTTTGCATAAACCTGGAGAGGATTCCAACAGCAAATGAAATGTCTGATCTAGTAGTAGTGAGATAGATGAGACTTCCTATAAGCTATTTGTACTTTGTTGCATCCTCAAATTCCTTTCCTTCAATAGATGTGAGCTTTAAGTTTTTGTTCCATTGGAAGTGGTAAAGAGATGCACTCTGCACCAAATCGTTTAACAAATCTGCCAATGTATTTATTTGAGAAGAAATAATGGACTTTGATGTTGGGTTACTTCAATGCCAAGATAGTAATGATAACATAGCCCAAATCATCATTTCAAAAACTTTTTCCTAATTCTTTCTTTATGGATGCAATATAACTTTCATTGTTCCCTGTCATTAAAAGATCATCTACAATACCACAAGATATACAACTATTTTTCCAACTTTCTTGACAAATAAAGTTGCATCATCAAGATCAAAATGATTGAAGTTGAGTTTCAGAAGATGCTCAGTTAGCTTTTCATACCAGGCTCGTGGTGCTTGTTTGAGGCCATACAAGGACTTCACAAGTTTGCATACTTTATGATCATGTCCTTTCACAGCAAATCCTTCAGGCTGGACATAAAAACATTTTCTTTTAGATCTCCATTCAAGAAGGCAGTTTTTACATCCATTTGATGGAATTTCCAACCGTTCTGAGCTGCTAGTGCAAAGAGTGTCCAAATGCGGATGGTGGCCCATTTTGCTGTGGGGGCAAAAGTTTCCTCAAAATCGACCCCTTCCTTCTGTGCAAAACCTTTTGCCACAAGCCTAGCTTTGTGCTTGTCAAGTGAGCCATCAGCTTTGTACTTGTTTTTGTAGACCCACTTGCAGCCAATTGGTTTGGTTCCAAATGGAGGATCAACCAGCTTCCAAGTGTCGTTCTTTATGAGGGCATCATACTCCTTTTGCATTGCTTCTTTCCATTCATCATGAGAAGCAGCTTCTTTAAAGGAAGTTGGTTCAAAATCTGTAGACAAGTTCAATTCACAATCATAAGAAACATCCATATCAACAGGTGAATTAGAGTCATCTACATCACCTCCATTTTGTCGGTTTGAATTTCTGGTTCCTGTTTTTCCAATTTCATCAGGATGAACACTTTCAAGTGTCTTTGTCAGCCACTTTGGGGGACCTTTCTGAGATGGTCCAGGCTGCTCTGTTGATTGAGTTGGGAGTGAATCAAGATTGAGTCTCCCAATTCTATCAATTACATCACTTAAAGCATCATCCGTTGTTGGAGTTTCAGTCGGGGGAGAGTATTCTTCAGAAGAAGATTCCACATGTTGATCTAGTATAAGAATCCCCCCTTCAAGATGTGGAATCTGATTATCAAATTCTTGAAATGATTTTGTTTTTGCAAACCTATCCAAGCGATCAAGTTGCCGCTCAACAACATTGTCAGTTTTGGATGATTCAAGAAAAATTACATCTCTAGATACAACAAACTTTTTGTTTACTTCATCATAGAGTCGGTATGCTTTGGAGGTGTTTGAATACCCCAGGAAGATACACTTACGACTTTTAGCACCAAGTTTGTTTCTATGTACCTTTGGTATCAAAGCATAATAGGTGGAACCAAAGACCCTGAGATGTTTTACCGAAGGAACATGTGCATACACAATTCATAAGGAGTCTTGTTTCTTATAGCATTAGATGGACATCTATTCTTTATATATGCAGCACATAGAACAGCATCAGCCCAAAACATTATCTTTACATTTTTGAAGAAAAGCATGGATCGTACCATATTCAAGATTGTTCTATTCATTCTTTCAGCTACACCATTCTGTTGGGATTATAAGGCACAGTTGTTTGATGTTTGATCCCATGTTGGCGAAGATAGTTTTCAAATTCATTTGATGTGTATTCTTTTCCATTATCAGTGCGAATAGACCCAATATGAGATTGTGCATCATTTTCAATCCATTTATGAACTTTCTTGAATGTTTGGAAAGCATCTGATTTGTTCTTCAATAAATAAACCTAGCACATTCTTGTGTAGTCATCAATAAATGTCATGATATATTTATTTCCATTTGCAGATGGAATAGGCATTGGACCACATAAATCTGAATGAATGAGTTCAATTTTCCTATGTGCTCTTGAATGTGAGTCATGAAAGGGCTGTTTGTTATGCTTTCCTAGAATGCAAGCATCACATTGCTTAAGTTTTCTAGGAATTGTAGGCAAACCAGAAACACCATTTTTCTTCAATAAGCGGAGACTGTCATAGTTCAAATGTCCAAATCTAGCATGCCATAATAAACTTGATGGAAGTGTACCTTCTTCATGATGAGAAGTATATGAGAAATGTTGTGCATGTGTAGAAGTTCCTTGCAGTTTGAGAAGCCTTTCTTCTTGTATTCCCCTCATGACAAGTGAGTGGTCAGATGCTTTTCTTACCTCAAGCTTGCCATCAAACATATGAATGGAGTTACCTTGCTGGCGGATGACCAAGGACAACAAGTTTCTCTTGAGCTGTGGGAGATATAAAACATGATCTAGAAGAAAGTCTGGAAGACCAGGCAATTTAAGCCTGATTGTGCCAAGCCCTGATGGCTTGATTTTTGATTGATCTACAAAGTATACTGCTCCATCAACATTGTCAGTGAAATCTTCAAAAAAATCTTTTCTATGAATCATGTGACAGCTTGCTCCTGAATCAAGCAACCAATCATTTTTCCAGGAAGCAAGTGAAGCATTAAACAAATCTTCATTTACTCCAATGTTACATTGTGCCTCAACATAGTGAGCGGATTCAGGTGCTTTACTTTTGTCTGTATCATCAGTTTTACCTTTCTGTTGGTTTCTTTTCTGCTCAATTTTGTCCCATGGTAGCTTGCATGTAGAGGCATCATGTGATCCATTTCTTTTGCAGCGAATGCAGTGCAGATCTGCCTTTTCTCCTTGAGAATGTCTGCCCCCTGCCTCTGAAATATCTTCCTCTTCCTCTTTTTCCACCTCTTCCTCTCGTAGAATCTTGAGCATGATGCTTTTCTTTATGACCAAGGCACACAGTCTCTTCAAAAGATTCAGGGGTTGTCTTCTTTCCAAAATCTTTCTCTCTTTCAACAAATTTTTTCACAAGAGAGTCAAAGGTTATATCTTTGAGATTTCCATTTTCTTGCAAAGACTCGAGATAATTGGAGTAAGTAGGATAAAGTGCCTTGAGAAAAGCAATAAGAGGGATATCCAACTCAACCTTAGTGGAATTGATATCATGCATTATAGACTTTACTTTAGATGCAAGAGCAAAAGGATCATTATTTTGCAGTTCAAGAGTGAAGAGTTTAATCATGAGTTGAACAACTTCAAGTGCAGAATGTGAGTCATAGAGTTCTTTCAGCTTTTGTAAGGCTTCAAAGGCAATGGAATATGACGAAATATGGTGACTCACCTCTTCATTTACAGATGTTGCGATTAATGCATGAGCTTTGCTGTTCTCTTTTTCCCAAATGACGAGCTCTTTGTCTGAGGTTGGTTGTACTGGGTCATTGTCTCCTTCTCCGACACACACTCCTTTCCACAACTCATTGAAGATGAGGGTGTGTTTTATCATCCGAGACCATTCAGTATAGTTCTCCTTACCAGTGAGAACTATTCCTACCATGGATATGATTGAATGCATTCTGTAAAAAAAATTACTGATAGAAAAAATCCTTCTGCAAATATACAGTGAAAATGTACTCAAAAGGGCATTCTCAAAAGATTTCAAATCCACAATGTGACCCATATAAATCCATCATTAGATAAATCCACCTCACATAAACCTCATATAAGTTCCACCATATAAATCTCATAAAACTTCACCATATAGATCTTATATAAATTTCCTATAAACTTCATATATAAATACCATGGTCATGACCATGTAGGTCAACATATTCTTTGAACTGTAATTTACAGCGGTCAACCTCGGCTAAGCATCAAACATATGAATGGCACCAGCAATCAAATCACACCCAACTGTAGGGACAGAAGCATAGAATCTTGGCCGAAAGTGAAAAAAATGGTGCTTTACGTATGGAGGTATGGGTGAACCAAGTTATATGGAGGCCAACGCATGTATTAAAAAGTGATGTATTTAAAACACAACAGTGTACTAAAATGAGAGTGGGAGCGGTGTATTAAAATACATAGTGGTGTATTAAAAACACATCATAACCATGTATGAGCTTTCGCCCTCCAACTTAACTGTCATTGTTTTACCGCTCTTTCACGTCCATGCTCTCGTAGCGGCGTTGCTATTGTCCATGGTGGCTGGTGGAACTGTCGCCATTCCTTTCGTTGTTCAATTCTCGACCTCTTTTTGGAACGATATGAAAATCTACGATGACACTTAGTACATAGCAGTGCCTACCATTCATTAAATTTTTCTAGAGGCACGACACAAAGCCCAAAAGTGAGGAGAAAGGTATCGTATAGCCTGTGATATAGGCGGTCGAAGGACAAGACTGCAGAGAAAAAATGGTGCGTGGTTCCACTGTGCAGTGGTTCATAAAGTCACGAAGAGAACCACGATTTCATAGGAGCGGTAATCCATTCGATTCAACTAAAAAAATAACACCAATAACACAATGTCAATGTAATGTAATACCACCAAAATCGCTCGGACAAATCGACATACCATAAAATTGTTTCTCCAACCATACAAGTTTCGATCCTCGACTATTAGGAGGAAAGAGAAAACACAAACTGGGCGGACTGGTCTATGCGCAAAGTCTAGAGAGTGGACAGAGGGACAGAGAGCCTGGCAGTGAACATACTGCATGAAACCATGTCAGACCACCATGACAGAGGCAGCGCTGGTGTGCCAGAGAGCGTTATGGACAGAGGCAGAGAGAGCATGTAACTCAAGACTGTACCATGTCAGGACAGGACAGAGGAGTTACAGGATCATAAGAGCTAAAACAAGGAGCTGGCTCTGATACCATGTTAGGCCAGGAGTAACTCCATTTGGCAAAAAACTGATTCATCTTATTCCATAAGGTATGTTATTGTTATATACAAAAGGGTGTGACTGTTCAGTTCATCTCCTGATGACTGTTCACATTCCTAATTTAATTATTTACATGAATTCACCCAATCGTGAGGATTAGGTGTCAACAAATTTATTCATATCCTCCCACTAGATATCTACTTTCCCTTTAATACTGAAAGTAATTATTTTAGCCTTCATGTTCTTTAAGTATTTATGCAATCTAAATAATTTCATCATCCCAAGCAACCATGCCTCTGCATCTTATGACTTCTTCATCTCCCCATCGAATGTAGGAGGCTTGACTTTCTTGAACCCCTCAGGCGAGTACTCACTCCTCCTATAAGGATGATGACGGTGATGATGGTGATAATGTCTCCTAAATGAGGAACTAGAATGATGCCCATACATACCAGTCCTCCTGTCAGGTGTCCCCAATGATCTTCCACCTATAATTCTATACCCTTTATCCAACTTGTATTCAGACTGATACCTGCTACCATAGGCTCCATTACTTTTTTCTTCTTACTCTTGATAGATCCTCAACTATCCTTGTTTCTGCAAATTTGACAAGCTCTGAAGAATCACTGCATTGACTTTTGCCTGTTTTTCCTGAGCCCTTGCAAGTATTTCCTGAGCCTCAACCAACCTTTAATTGTCTACTTTGCAACTTCTGATCTCTTCCCTCAAACTCCTCAATGTATCTGTTATACCAGGAAAATACTCATCTTCTTATTTCCCAAATAATCTGTAGGAAGAGTCACAGGAACTGTAGTCTACTATTTTTATCGTCATATTTGATTCTCTTCTTCCTACAAGTAGGCCATGTCCGATAAACCAAATAGATACCAAAATCAAAACCATACCTCATGACGTTCAGGGGATGCCTATCTCATATGCAAAATCAGTCCACACTAGCACACTACATGTATAATCATAATCATATCAATATAACAACATCATGCATGACCATACCAATTGTATACCATGACCCCATGCATGATAACCATAACCTTAACAACATCATATTTTACCCAAAGAGAGTGCAACTCGCTTGGATACCACCTTGTAACTATGTCTTCTTGCATTTACCCACTTTCACTTGTTTTCCCAAGGTAAACATGAGTTGAAGGTCACTATGATAAGACTCGGCCTCCTATATGACCTTAAGTAAATGGAGTCGACAACTTAAGACCTTATTGACTTCCTTCAGGTGGCACAAAACCTCTAAGAGCTACCCAACCCCAGAGCTAACTCTCTTTTTCATTGACCTAGATCTCTAATAACTCCCTTGAAAAGGACTCCTAGTGACTGTAAGCTTCCATTCATTCCCAATAGGCCTGCTTCCCAACGACTATGGACTTTTCTAGTCAATTATATGTCAACGGCCCCGAATTTTGAGCCACGTTTTCAAGGTTAGGACTCAAGCCTCTGCCCAGAACTCATTGAAACTTACAAAAATTATAAATAACATAGAAACAAAGATTCTAAACCAAAAATTGAACAATTACTTGACTTGACCCGTCCCAACCATGAGAGGAATTCTATAAAATGCATGGTAAACATGTAATCTATAGGTCATGAATGCATATTTGAACATAAGGATCTGAAACTTATCTGAGGTTTAACAAGAAGGACCAAGGCCTTCTCACAATAGTTGTCATAATTACATTTATGTCATGCATTCATTAACCAAACATTCATTACTGAAAATGTGATAAGATCCATACTTAATTAGGTCATATAACCATGCTTATAACCAACATATAACCAAGTATATAACAATGATAGAACAACCATAAAATCCACATAATAACAAGTATAATTAATCATCAAAAACAAGAGAAGCTTAGCTTGTATTAACCATATTCAAATTCCAATCAAGTTAGCGACTTCCACGTACCAACTGACCATATATTTGCTTAACCAAATCTTTCTTTCATTGAATCACCCCGTGCCATATTCCAAGCATGAATGTGGGATCTCATGGGATAAACAAATCCATAAACAACCAAGGGAATCTAGAGGTTAAACTAACTCCACCCTCACCATACCGTGATCTCACCTAAAATGGTCCCGAGATCAAAAAACCAAAACAAGTTAGATGCCTCAGAATTCCTTCATATCCATTGATGATTTTTTCTGTCTCCACCCACCTATTGAGGGATTCTCGAGAAAACTATCTCCACCCCCAACCCTTGGGATTTTCACGAGACCACCTAACCTAGATCTAAAACCTTCCAACAATCCAAATCTCAACTAATAATGAATCCCATCACACCATGGCTATCCAAAAATGGTAAGGCAAGGCTAAAACTATTGTCAAAACCTGACAAAACCCATGCCAATGAAAATAATGAACCAAATACACACATGCACATACCATGCATGCTAAAACTAGCTAGGAAATCATACATGCAACCTGTTACCTACAAGTATTCATGTTGAAGCTTCTTTATCCAACCTTTCATTACTTGATCCTTGCTTTCCTTATCCTTCCTTTGCTTGATTTCTTTCCTTCATCTCTTGGTGCTCTTCTCCTTTCTAAGACTAATTCCAAAACCGAATTGACAAAAGGCCCCAAACTGATGCTTTGATGTATCTTTCTTATTGATGCCTCTAATTTCTTCATTTTCCTTAAATTTCCCTCTCACGTGCAACCTGTGACCTTTCACCTCTCTTTTATCCTATTTTCCATTATTTTCATAATTAAATGCCAATAATTCCTTTTTTCCTTTTCAAAGCCTTTTCCATTGCCTTTGCCAATTTTCCCTTAGCCATAATACACAACAAGTGATGCCCACTAGGATATTTAGCCCAACATTGAGCTTGGAATACGTGTCCCATGACCTTAGTCTTATTTTTCCTTTATTAACCTTTATTACATGAACTTTTAACCTAGGGTTGTTACACTGTGCATACTAGACAACAAGGCTATGCAGAAGCACTTGTCTCAACTAATAACATCAACAAGAAGTTGTTTTGAATTTACATAGATGCGTGTTTTTCCAAATTTAGAAAGAGGATAGAAACATTTTTTTTGTGGATCTGTTGTTGGAAGGAAGATTCTATTTGGAGTTTTAACCTCATGCACAAGATAGATTTATTCATGCAGGATGCATGGTATTCTAGGCAAATAGCTTTAGGATTTTGCTTATCTAGGAAATCACCCGTATGCAATAATCTATATCCAAAGTGAACCCTAGTTCTCTCTTGGTCAATAAAAGAAATACTAGGTGATTTATCCAGACTTATCAAACAATTTCATTTTTTGAGCTTTAGAAGTTGTGATTTCTTCTTTTGAGAGTTATAGAAAGTGATGTGATTAAGTGCTGCAAATTAAACTTCTTGTTTGTTTTTCAGATTTATGAGTTTGTTGATATAGCTTCCTTTATCTGTAGTTTTAATAGATTAAATCAATTTTCAATTACTAGATTAAGGTTTAGTATCTAGGAGTGCAAATTTTTTTACCATGTCTTGTAAATTTAACATACAACTCGCCTAATATATTTGGTTCTAACTTCTACCACAAATTTAAACATTTTCAGATGTGTATGCTATATGCATTCTTAGTGACCTGATTAATGACCATGAGGACACTTTTACATGCATGATTTTTGATTCGTGATTCTTAGTGGCCAACATAGAAAAAGATGCATAAGAATTGTTTACTAGAATCATGAATCATTTCTTGCACTAAATCTCATATTATCTTCTCAATGTTGACCTTTAGCAATGGGAATATGCCTGCTTCTAAGAACCATTAGGCTCTTATTAGAATTGGATGTACCATCTCTCTTGACCAGTGATGAATCCATCAGTAATGATAGATTGAAATTTGAACCTCATAACAGGGATATAAATACCTAGTCTTTGAGAAAATTTGGTTGAAATGATAAATTTATGAGGCAATGCAACAACATGGGCATTACCTCTACATAATTCAGGGCATGTAAACCATAATACTATTGAATTGTTTCAACCTACTCCACCTGAAGAAAGCTAATTTGGCAAGTCTCCTTTTCAATTTTGTTTCGTAAAGCTTAAGGCAAGCCTGCCAAAAAATAATTTGAATAAATTACCTATAGTGAAAAAATTTCAATAGAATAACCAATCATTTAGAGAATCAAATTTAAGAGATGATTGCAATGTCAACTATAGTTCAACTTGGATCCAAGGAGAACTCAATTCATGTCCTACTTCCATGCATAACTGAAATAAGTCCACATCCATATATGGTACCAACAAGAGCATAAAGCAGTATGGCCCAGTAATATCCTTGTCACTGATAGGTTGGGTGTGAGTTATAATTCAAATAAGCAACAATTACCAAACTAGATAGACCCTTCTCATGACTACGTGTTGAAAATATCTAAACAAGCACATATAGTAACATCTGATGTTCTGAAAGTGTCAATCTTTCGTGAGAAACTAGGAAAAAACCCACCATCTTGATATCTTCTACTAGGATAAAAAACAAAGCCAACGAAGGAATCTTATCACTATTTCATTTTTTCTTTCACATTTTCAAACAATTCAGAATATTTTCATTGTAACATAGCTCACCCAATTTATTTGTTTCTACAATAATGTTCGGAATTTTCAGAAGTATACATTTATAGTGGTGAAATTATTTATGACCAGGAAGCCATTGTTAAATGTATGTCCTTGGTTCCATAATTCTTGTTGGCCCGGATAGAAAAAAATTCAAAAGAATTTTTTATTGGAATTATTTCCTGCATTAAATCTCAAGCTATTTTGTCAATCTTGGTCATTAGCAATGGGAATGTCCATGCTTCTAGGAAACATAAGATTCTAGAAAAATCAAATACATCATCCCTCTAGACAAGTGGTGACTCTGTGACTAAACATTGATATATTGAACCCTCATAAAGTAAGATAAACACCTAATATTTGAGAAAATGTGATTAAGAAAGTATTCACGAAGTAATGCAACATGGGCAATATCTCTACAGATTCAGACCATCTAAATGAAAATTATTAAGACATCGTCAACCTTTTCCAGTTGATGAAAGCATCCCTTTCAATTTTATTTTATAAATCTTAGACTAAGCCTGCATAAAAGCTTCTGAAAATTTACCCACAACTGGGAAATTGCAACATAATATCCACTATATCCAAACAAATGAATTCAAAACATGATTGTAATGCCATTTGAAGTTCAATTTAGATCAAAGACAAAATCAGGTCATAGCCTATTGCTTTAATGCATAACTGAAATTATTTCAACATCTAGCTATGGTGCTAACAAGAGCACAAATTAATATGGAAAATTAATTTCCTTATCATTGACAAGGTTGGAAGAATGTAAAACTTAACCTAATTAAGTAACAATTATCTAAACAAACAAACCCTTATCATAGCTAGGTGTTGAAGAGACCTAAACAAACACCTCCAATCATTTCTAGATGTCGCAAGAGTGTTAATCGTTTGTGAGAAACCAAGAAAAAACTCATTACCATCTCTTAGTAGGACTAAAAAACCAAAGCCATCAAAGGAAGCTTAACCTCATTTCCTATCTGCTTTAACGCCTTCAAACACTTGTAAATATTTTATTTTAGAACAAAAATCACCCAATATATTTGACTCTACCATGATGTTGAACATTTCAAAAGTGAAGCATCAACATGGGTTCATAAAATGTTTGAATTGACTAGTTTCATTAGAATTAGCTTATAATAATCCAGGAACACCTAAATGATAAAACATATTACTTAGAAGATAATAGCATACATTAATTTTCAAACAAATAAGTTTTAAAAATAGGAATAAGTGGGACATATGTACCCCACATAATGTCAATTGTTGTAAGTTGAAAGGTTGTGAGGAAAATTTGTTACCCTCTCCATCTAGGTTCATACTTTGTCACATGTTATATTTTTCCTCTGAAGATCACTAATCAACAATCTGAGCATTTCAATGGATTTGTTTTTTAAATATGCACAGATCAAATGCTAGGAGATTAACATAATAGTCCATAATTGGAAGGGTTCCTCCTCTATTCTTAAGTGAGCCTATAAGTTTTCTCCAAGCCCCATAGAGATTCCTCCTATTTAGATGGATTTGAGAAGTATTCACTAGGAAAGATCATCCAAAATACTTCTAGGAAGCACCCTTCTACTCAAATATTGTTTTTACTTCAAGAATTCTTTAAAGAGAATAGTTGGAGAGACCTAAGAAGGATCAAGAAAGATCTATTAGTAACAACATCCATTCTATTATCACTCACAGAAAACCCTGGCTACAGGCAAAAACTCTAAGGGTACCTCAGAACCTCTTTTAGGTTGAAGCTGACCCTTCAACCTGGAGAGGGGTCTCTCTATAAAACTCAACTACCTTATGGTCACTGTAGTAGAATATTTTGTGCAATTGAGTTCATATGGCTAGATTTAGGTCTAGGAATAAATTGGTTGGGCGATCTTCAAAACCATTGGGCATGGATTCCAACTATTAAACAAATGAGATCACAACTCCAATGAGCAAGTTGTACAAAGCATGAAAATTCGCAAGTCCTTTGATTGTTTGGGAGATTTAGAAGAAATATTAATGAAGGAAAATAAATTTTTTAAATGACTAGAATAACACATATTAATGACTGATAATTTTAAGAAAGGATCATCAAAGAAATCCAATCTCATAAACCAACATTCCCATACATTGAATAAGACAAATATATAATAGAGAAATACTGAGAAGGAGAAGTAACACATGAATTTCCTACTAACATCTCATGAAACACTGTGAATTCATTCAAGATTTTCTCAAATATATTTGGACTACAAGTATTTTTCTAATAAAATCCAACCTCGTTTCAGTATTCATAAATTGTTTATATAGTGCTTACATAACAGTCTGCAAAATAATAGTCATCACTTACTTACATAAACTGAGATATTTTAAATATCTTTGGATTTCATGTATGCAAAGATAAACTTAAAAATATTTTGTCTTTCCTAGAATAATTATAGGAAAATACGCTTGTATTTAGGAAAAAATAAATATCTAGTCAACTGCCTCCCTTGAAAGTAGAACAGGTCGCTAAACTGTAGTTTAGCATCTCTGCTAGCATAACAGGTCCCTCAACAACAATCCATCAAAACTGCTCCTTTGTTTTTCTAATTCTTCTTTAATTCTACTGGAAAATATTTAGCCTTCAAATTTGGAAATTGTTTCATTAATGTTGATATTCCGCCTTGGAATCTGGAGTTGTAGAAGTTGTTTTCACAAAACTTGTTAGCTTCCCTTTTAAACTACCAACTCCTTTGTTCCTGCACTCAATCTCATAGTTTCCTACTCATCCATCTCTTACTTCTCTGTGTCACATTATTAGAGCCCAATATGTCTTGTAACATTACCATAGTGCTATATCAGAGATTTTCCTTATCTAAAATTTATTCTTAAAAGACATTATGAAAAAAACAAGTCTCGATGCCCTTGGCCCTTTTCCATTGCTCCTTGAAAAGTGTATCCATAAGACTGAGGGTCATGACCTATCGCTTATCCTTAAGGTACTAATCCTCTAGAATCCTATTGGGGGCTTTTCTCCTTTCGTGAATTGCTTTGTGCCCTTGGTTCGTTGAGCTCTTATGACCATTTTATAGCCCCAATATTAGATCCCCCTTATCAAAACTTTTTCTAGTGCCAATTGCCTCAATCTCCAATATGTGATCTCTGATATGACGTCATCACTCCACGTGGAACCTCACGAGTGGTGACAAGTTTCACCCAAATTTTCCCCCTTAGGCCCCCCCAAAATTCCAAAATTTTCTACCATGTGTCCTTCCATACTGCCACGTCATGCTTACGTCAGATGCCATTTCAGCTTTATCGGAACCAATGATATGCTACCATGTATCTCGCTAGAGGAGAGAGAAAATGGCCTATCCACCTTTGGTTTTGTGATGAAATCCTTTGTTAACCTTTATCAGCATTCCTTGTGGGTTTTTAACACTATCAGCACCTTATGCATGTCGCAACTTTTTAAAGGTTGTCTGTTACACTTTATTTTGTCACCATGATAAATAATCATCAAAATTAGATCTCTCACCATCCATCCAAGTGTTATGAAGCACTCACTTGCAAGTCAACAACTTATATATACCTTGAATAAAGTGGAATTTCTGGATCCCTGCTTTTAAGCATTTGCATGTTTTTTCTGAAGAAAAACCACACATGTGTAGTTTCTTCCATTGTAAAACTATGCAAAACCATACTCTGCGTGTAAAAAAAAAATTGCGCAGGTCAATCAATAAAAAGTAAACATAAAAAGTAAGACCTAGAAGAATTGTTGGGCGAATCATTCCCAACAAAAATCCTCGAACTCATGCATATTCGAGCCTAACTTCATTTTTGATGGAACTAATTCCCATTATTCAAAGAGCCCTCATCTCTCTTTTATTGGATCTCATCCTTGGATTAAGGATCTCAAACTACTTCCTTTTGGCCTATAAATCAACCCATAGGTGGAGGAATTGAGAGAGGCTACTAAGAGTAAGTTTATGGTGGAGTAATTAGGTTGGAGAGCTTATCATTCTTGGAGAGGATTGAGATCATTGGGAGGAGATTCACAACATCAAGGCATAGGTTTTGTAGCTCCTTTATGTTTATGAAATTAATACAAACAAGCATTTCTTCTCACTTCATTTTTTAATGGATTAATTGATCAATTTCATGGATGGTTTATGTTATTTATATTTGTCCATTGGAATGATGTTATTTATGTTTGTCCATTAAAATGATGTTTTTTACTAGTCCCCTTGATCACTAGTTTGAATTATTGAATCATTTATGTTGCATATGCCTTTGATCCTTTGTTGTTTCCATGTGTGCAAATCTATATTCAAGCATGGAGGAGTTGCATTGAAGCACAAAGAGGGATCCTCATCAAGCATGTTGTAATAAGGTATGAATTTCCATTTCTCACCTTGTTAGCTTATGATTCAAGAAAAGATAGATTCTAAGAAGGAATTAGCTTGATTGTTCCTTCTAGTATCTAGGGAGATTGCTCTTGTCAGCAAGAGGAATTTATCCATCTAACAAATTGGTGACCATACTGGGGAACGCCTTGTTCTCTTCCATATCTTTTTTTTTTATTCTCAAACCTATTTTGATAACTTTATCTAAGTCTTGACAAGTTAATGCTCTTTCAGTTTTTGTGATTTGTTTGGATACTTTTTTTTTATTTTTTCTTTAAGTTTCTTGACCTATGTAGTTTATGTTTAGAAGTAGAGTGCAAATCTACATAGATTACCTTTATTAAAAATGCGTATGTGCATTGTACTATATTGTCTACCTATGCATACTTTGAGAATTTTTGGAAAAAAATAACTTTTCCTCTCATTAAAGTTTGAATTTTTTGTTTTTAAGGTTTCATTACATTTGTCTTTGACTCCAGTCAGTCTCTATGTGTTTGATCGAGTGTTGTGAAGGAGTTTTCTTGAGATTTATCTGTTTTCAAGGATTGAAAGGTAGGATTTCTTAAGAATTAGCATTTTGATGAGATGTGCTTCTTGCAATGCATTGAAAACAAGAGTCATTGTTATTCCAGTACTGAAGTTTAATCAAAATTACACTGTAAGCATTGATTTCATAACATTCATTCAAGAATTTTCATTTTAAGGATTTATTTGGGTGTTTTGAATTTGAATTCCTTTGGTCAATGCTCAAAGGTTTGTCTCAGTTTCTTAACAATTTTTGCATGCTTTTTGCTTTCATGTTTTTGGTTGAATTGTGTCTGAGTGTTAATCACCTTTGAGCGTCATTATTTTTTTATCTTCAGAATTTTCACCCGATTACTTTATTTACACTTGATTAGTTCTTTAGTTGGATTAGTGAAGGGAAATAGTCTTGTTGTTCTTTCGCTGATTTCGAATCATCTTGTGTTTGTTTTGAAGAATTCTCTTGCATAGATTACATTTGCATGGTTAGAATTCTCATTTCATGAACAGAAATTTTGCATAGATTATATTTGCATAGTGTTCACGAAAATTGTTCATAGATTACATTCACATAGTGTTCACAAGAATTATGCATAGATTACATTTGCATAGTGTTCATGCAAATTATGCATAGATTACATTGTGTGGTTAGCAACTTAGAGATTTGAATTGCATTGAAAAATTAGAAATGGTACATTTGGAGTTATTATTTTAAAGAATAACCTCTTTATTTACTCTAGGTAGAGTTCATTGAAATGAAAAGATTACAAATTTCATATTTGATGCATTAGAGTTTTGATTCAAGTCATAATACCATCAGTTTCACGTCCATTTACCATTTGAGTAAATAACAACTTAATAACATAGCGTTAAATAAAATTAATTAGTATTTTTCAATTTTTAGGGCTCTTTCCACCTACAATAGCTTAAGTGTAGGGCTTTGGAATAGTGAAGGAAGTAATCTTTTGAAAGCTACAAACAAACATAGAATCTTGAGTTAGGGAGAGAAAATCCAAATATTTCTATTTTTCTCTGGGAAGCTCTTCTTGTACATGAGTTAAGCATGAGATCATGTCGGATCTAGTGAAGTGATCGTACCCACTTGATTGGATATGATGGAGTGATTTGCATGTATTACAACGGTACCAAAAGGTACTTGGGGTCACTTGAAATAAACCTCCAATTGATCATGTGGAGGAGCTTTCAAGGGGATTGAGTTTTGTTACTCTAACCTTGTGTGTACGTCTGATTTATGACTGTCCCCCCAAGTAAAATTGTTGTATTTGGTAAACTTAGTGACTATAATCCTAGAGCTCTACCTAAGGTGATGATAGAGAGAAGGTCTTGTTGTACCTGGAACAGACATTGACTAGACTTGGAATTTTTGGAGGGTAATCTTTGCTCAAGATGGCATACGCAAAGTTACTTGCACTAGATTGTTTCATTAAGTAGGTTGTTAGGGTAACTGGTTCCAAATGGTGATATCTATAAAACTTTTCACTTTGATCTCTGGGATGTTGGATTTCATCACCAACTAGTAAATATTGATGTCTGTGAAATGTGAGTTTGTATGGTTTGAATCCCTAGATTTTTTAACGTGTGTTACTTTGTTTGTTTTTACTTTTTACAAGACCTTAGGTGTGGATTGTGAATATTATTTAATTTTAATAATAAAAACTTATTTGGATTGAATCTAATGACTACCCATCCGGAAGTTACTAAACAAGGAAACTCCATTAACGAGAATCCTAGTCGTTTTCCCAATCTTGGAAATGTCAGTCCTCCTTATATGGCTACATTTTCACTTCCTAGATTCACTATAGGTTTACTTGTATGATTGTTCTCAACTTGTTTAATTCCAAATACTCCAAATGTACCAACTCAACCGAGTTTTTACCTCAACCGAGTTCACCGTCTCAACATCACCAACCTATTGTTGACCCTTTACCTTCTTCACCCAACATTTCTTCCTCACCTTCTTCTTCTTCGCTTGGTAAAAGCCTTGATGCTAGTAACCAAGTGACTAAGAAGAAGAAAAAAGGGAAGAATAAGAAGAAAGATAAGAAAGTAGTCAACCAGCCAACCATGGTCGTAAGTATTGGTAATGTTGAGGGAACTTCTACAGTGCATTGTAAGCCAAAATAACCTTGCAAGATTTGTAAGGGTGACCACTTCCTTATCAATTGTCCTGGTATTCCTATGGTTTTGGAAGTATGGTCAAATAATTCTCATCAACTTATTGTTGATCCATGAACCAATGATTCTCAGATTCTAGGGAAAAAGATTAAGGTCAGGTTTCCTTATAGGTTATGTAAAGGGACTCATCATAGTCACTTTTGCCCTCACATGGATGAAGCCTCAGAATTGTTGGAAAAACTTATTGTTTCACATAAACAACTTCCAACTAATTACTATAAAATTTCTCCCCATCTACCATCAGTTGACGAAGTGATTGATCTAAATCCAAGTGCATTCAATCCCACTCTTCCATTGGAGGTTGAAATCTGTATCACTCAGGTTGATGGACTATTTGTTGATTAAGTGGTTGAATTGGTTCTGCCTTATTTCAATCCCATTCTCCCTTTAGAGAGTGAACTTCATACCACTCATGTTCTTCATGTTACTTCATATTATTCTACACATGGGGGGATTTCATCTGTTTCTTTTGAACCCCATCCAAGTAATGAGGTTATTTATTTTTATTGGAGTAGACTGACAAAACCTCATATTACTTCTTCCACTCCTTTCCAAATCATTGTGAAAGCATATGGTAATAATGTGTGTCACACAAATGTACATGAAGGTGCTTCTGTCAGTATTTTATCCTCGACTACTTGGAAAGCTTTGGGTTCCCCTCAGTTTGTTCCTATTACACATAATTTGTTATCTTTTGACAAAACCATTAGTGAACCTTTAGGGATCCTTCCTAAGTTACCTATTACTTTGGAAGGTAAAACTATCTTTATTGATCTTATGGTAGTCCAATATCCCTTATATTTCAATTTTCTCCTTGGGTGAGACTACGTATATGCCATGAAAGTCCTCGTATGAACACTCTTACGCGTGATGTCCTTCCCTCACAATGGAAACATTGTGACGGTGGATCAACTTTCATGCGTTCATATTTCTTCGACTACCAATCATCCGACACCCCTGAATGTTCCTTATATGGAAGTGGTATCTACCATGCCATGGGTTACTTATGTGGCAATCTATCCCATGTTTTCAGTTACTGATGCAAGTGAGCCTCTTACTCTCTACTTGACTTCTTTTGACTTAGATACAGTAGCTGGCATGGTCAAAACATCAATGGGGGGTTTGAATATGATTTTCTTATCCCTATTGATCCCCTTGACATGTGTTCCTTCCAAAGAACTGTTCTTCCATTTGATGAATACCTTTTGGAAGCCATGATCAAGGGGTGTCCCTTGTCATGTGTTTCTTCCATATGGAAGCCATGAACAAATCCTTATGAGGATGGTTCTTTTCCTATGTCAAACTCATTAAAAAATGAAATAGGTCTCACAAGGACAGTTCTTTTACTGTGTCAACCTCGTTAAAAAATGAAACAGGATCTTATGAGGATGGTTATTATCCTATGTCAACCTCGTTAAAAAATGAAATAGGTCTCATGAGGAAATTTCTTTTACAGTGTCAAACTCGTTAAAAAATGAAACAGGGTCTCTTGAGGATAGTTCTCTTACTGTGTTAACCTCATTAAAAAATGAAACAGATCCTTTGAGGATAGTTCTTTTACTATGTCAACCTCGTTAACAAAATGAAACAGATCCTTTGAGGATAGTTCTTTTACTATGTCAACCTCATTAAAAAAATGAAACAACTTCTTATGAGGATGGTTATTTTCCTATGTCAACCTCATTAAAAAATGAAATAGGTCTCATGAGGATGGTTCTTTTCCTATGTTAACCTCGTTAAAAAATGAAATAGGTCTCATGAGGATAGTTATTTTCCTATGTCAACCTCATTAAAACATGAAATAGGTCTCATGAGGATAGTTCTTTTCCTATGTCGACCTCATGAAAAAAAGAAATAGTCCTATTGAGGATAGTCATTTTACTGTGTCAACCTCATTAAAAAATGAAACAAGTCATTTGAGCATAGTTCTTTTCCTATGTCAAGATTGTTAAAAAATGAAACAAATCCCCCCCTATTATCATTGAGTCTTTAACTAGATCTCATAAATGTTAAGTTGAGTCTTTCATTCGATCTCATAAACAAGCCTTCATTTCATCCGCCTATTAGTAACTTGTAGTCCACTCAGGCGAATGAAATGAGGTTTGGGGGGAATCTTCCCTTGCAGTCATTATGTTGGGGGCATGAAAACTTATCTCAAGCACAATTTTAGCTATGTTTCAAGCTTGTGTAAAAATGAAACCTATCTCGAGTCCATTTCAGTTATTATTTTCAAGACTCGTTAAACTCTTGAAAATCCCAAGCTCCTTTTGGTATCTTTTCATACTCATAAAACGTACATGAAATTGTCAAGTTCTTTCTATATTTTCTTGTTCGTTAATTAAATTGAAAGTCGGTAAGATTAGTATATTTTTATCAATTTTTCAAACTCTTTAAAACTTACGAAAAAGCGAAACCATAGAGTCCTCTTTTAAGCCCTTTTCAAACTCTTTAAAAATGAAAATATTGTCGAGTACTTGATTTTTCGAACTCGTAAAAGTAAATGGACAACCTTCCACTCAGTATAAGTTTACCCCTTTTACAATCTGAGACGAGGCTTTTTACAAAAATGTATACGTTGATCAAACATGGTCAATAGAGTTATCTCTTGTATTATTTTATCCTTTTTCAGGCCTGAGAGACTAAACTTACGAAAAAGAACTTGATGGAGTCTACTTGTGTTTTTCTTTTGACTCTCTAAAACTGAAAAACACCAAGCTTTACTTTCTTCAGACTCGTTAAAATTTTACAGTAAAAGAACTGAATGAGATTCCTTTTGTGTCTTTTTCAAACTCTTAAAATAAAATGACATTGAGTTACTCCTTTACTGGACTCATAAAAACTAAACAGTATAGGATTCATTAAGCATAACAGGACCAAACCAATTCTTCCTAGCATTCGTTAAAAGTAATAGGATGGACTCATCCAAAGCATAAGCTTACAGGACAAGCATATGTTATCCTCCTCAATATTGTAAAAAATAAAGAGGTACTTTCCAATAATGGTGGGGGGGAATTGAGAAGAAAAGTTCGTTTCTTGTATTGCAAGTAGTATGTCGCTCTTGAACATGACACTCCATCACATATTTGTTCGAGTTGGGGAATCCATTTGTCTCATAGTTAATTGAACCTCATTGAAATTCTTCGGTTGGTTTTGGGTATTATCATTGAGTCAAATGATTCCAAGTCATTTTGTCATGTGGCTAATATGTTCAAGAGAAGTCTAAACCTTAGTTCAAATTACCTTGCAATTTGTAGCCTTCAATCACGTCGGCCATCCCTGAGTTAGTCCTTGCAAACTATTTTCAAAACTTGATATCATGTTTCATGTCGTAGGCTTTCCTACAGCGTATTGCTTCCTATCGACTTCAGCTCATTATCTAGGAAGTTGATCTAGAAACCTTCAGTACCTTCAAGCCTGCATGCCTTAATGGCTGGTTTCTCACCTTCGATCATAGGTTCTCACCATTGGCCTTCGATTGAATGATTCTATGGGTGTTCAACTTCATATCACCTATTCACACTTCATAGATTGTATTGGGAGTACCTTGAGAGCCATTGTCATTATTGGTGGTTTCTCTCGCACTTAATGGTTTGCATCATTGATAGGCAATCAAGTGGTTTCTACCATGTTCAACTTCAACACATTTACTTGCATGGTTAGATTTGTACTATGGATTGACCCTGGATCTAATTTCGTCCATCCAGGTTCCGAGGAGTTTTATATTCATGATTATACAGAGAGCTTTATGTTTGATGGCTACATCCATCCTATATATACTTTGGCATTATGTATTTTCATATTGTGCTTTAAGACTTTTATGTTCTGAGTATGGGAATGCCTACCTTAATGATGATTATTATGTTGCATTGTAATCCTTGATTGATTGTTGTAGGTTTCCAACCATGATTTTTGATCCAATCCTTGATATGATAAAGTACTTAGTCCTCAACTTTTCTGACTTCGCACTTTAGGGGACAATCTGCTACACTTCATTTTGTCACCATGACAAATAATCATCAAAATTGGATCTCTCACCATCCATCCAAGTGTTATGAAGTACTCCCTTGAAATTCAATAACTTATATACCTTGAATAAAGTGGAATTTCTAGATCTCTTGGTACAAACCCTTGCTTTTGAGCATCTGCGTGTTTTGATGAAGAAAAATCGCACATGTGCAGTTTCTTCCACTGTAAAACTACACTTTGTGTTTGAACAAAAACTGCACAGGTCAATCAATAAAAAGTAAAAATAAAAAGTAACATCTAGAAGCTTTGTTGGGTGAATCATTCCCAACAGAAAGCCTCGTTATCATGTATATTTGAGCATAACCTCATTTTTTATGGAACCAATTCCCATTCTTCAAGGAGCCCTCATCCCTCTTTTAGTGGATCTCATCCTTGGACTAAGGATCTCAAACTACTTCCTTTTGGCCTATAAATCAACCCATAGGTGGGGGAATTGAGAGAAGCTACTGAGAGTAAGTTTATGCTAGAGTATTCAGGTTGGAGAGCTTGTCATTATTGGAGAGGATTGAGATCATTGAGAGGAGCTTCACAATATCAAGGCATAGTTTTTGTAGATCCTTTATGTTTCTAAAATTAATACAAACAAGCATTTCTTCTCACTTCATTATTTAATGGATTAATTGATCAATTTCATGGATGATTTATGTTATTTATAATTGTCCATTGGAATGATGTTATTTATGTCTGTCCATTAAAATGATGTTTGTTACTAGTGTCCTTGATCACTAGTTTGAATTATTGAATCATTTATGCTACATATGCCTTTGATCCTTTGTTGTTTCCATATGTGCAGATCTATATTCAAGCATGGAGGAGCTGCAGTGAAGCACAAAGAGGGATCTTCATCAAGCATGTTGTAATAAGGTATGAATTTCCATTTCTCACCTTGTTAGCTTATGATTCAAGAAAATATAGATTCAAAGAAATAATTAGTTCGATTTCATGTTTGTTTCTACTTTCCTTTTAGGATCTAAGGAGATTTATCTTGTCAGCAAGAGGAATTTATCCATCTAACATTGTCACCTTAAGAAATTTTTATTTGCCAACCTTTCGATGTGTCGATTCTTCAATTTTTGGACCTCCGATATGTGATCACCAATATGCTTTGGACCTCCTACATGCGATCATCGATATGCTAGTCCTCTAACATGCAATCATCAATATGCTCTTTCCTTCCTAAGGCTTCAATCCTTGAAACTTCAGCAGACCATATCTTTTGATCCAGGAGTCCATTTTTTGGACTTATCATTCGAAAGCTTGTTTAGAGTAGTTTCCAATGGAGAGGGTCCAATGTAGGCTTTGATTCCTTCTTCTACTTAGAAGATGAATGCAAAATTATCTTCTTATTTACTCATATTTTCAAAACATGTTGACAACCCTGATATCAAGAAATTTTCCCTGTTTATTACAATTTTAAATGTTGACACTGCAACTGTCAGCATTTTCTAAAAAAAATAAAAATAAATGAATTTTATTGTGATAATAGTTGGCTCCATAGGGATGATGTCGATCAATGATGACAACAAGAACTCCCCATAAACCAGTTGCCTCATCCATTATAAAATTTATCTAAAATAAAAAATGACTGAGGACTTCATATTTTCAAGAGATGATTTTATAGACTCAAAACTTGGAAGTAGAAAATACAATTGTTTCTAAAACAACTTCTTATTTTTCTGATTAATATCAACAAAACCTTAGGGCCTTCACTTCGGGCTTCAAGTCCTTTATAAAATTCATCCACACCTGCAAGATACTTTTGAAAATATATGGATATGTACAATGAAACTTGAAAATCATCACGTGTTTAAGAAATGCAATGCTTCAGGAAATGTCCATTGACTGGACCTCCTGGTAAAGATTTTCCATGTGGACCTTCTAAGATGAAACTATTTTTTCCTTGGAAAGATGAAATTATTTATGTCCCTTTCCAAATGTTCTCAAACTTCCCATGTTTACAATTATCCTCAATGCGAACATCCATTTTAGAACCAGGTCTTGGCATTTGAAGTCATCCTCTTTGGTTTTTCTATCAAAAATCTTTTTGATTTGATCTTGTATTTCCTTAAATTTTCCTTACACCCTTTCCCTGGTTTCCTGCACTTCAATTAATTGATTTACCCTTATCTGTAACTAATTTGGTTCCTTTGCCAACTCTTGCAAATATTTCATAATAGGAATTCCAATTGAAATAGGAAACAATGCATCAACACCATATACCAATTGGAAAGGAGAAGTATTGATTGACCTTTTAGCACTAACTCTATTTGCCCATAAGGAAAATTTAAGTTTTGTGTGCCAAGCATTTTTGTTATCTTATAATAGTTTTTTAATAATTCTGACTAAACTATTATTGGAGGATACTGCAAGTCCATTACCTTGAGGGTAATAACTTGTAGTATGGTTGAGTATGATATGGTAGCCTTCACAAAATTTTACTAACTTCTTATACTTGAAACACTTTGCATTATTGGTAATTATCCTCTTTGGGCAACCAAACCTAGAAATAATATTTTCTAAGAATTGATTAGTATATTGCCCACTTAGAAGTGCCTTAATCCATTTTGTAAATTAATGTGTCCTTTCAAGATACATCGATGTTGTGTTGATGATTTTAGATGAATTTTACCTATAAATGCAAGGCCCCATTGTTGGAAAGGTGCCTCTACAGAGATAGGTTTCAAAGGTAAAGACATTAGTTTTGACTTACCCTCAAACAACTAACATTTATGAAAAGCTTCTACCTCTTTTATAACATTATAAAATAAAGTAGGGCAATAAAAACTAGCTCTCAAGATTTAACTGTTGTGTCCTTCCAGTAATGATGACCCCCACATTCCCCTTCATGAAACTCTTTACTCATTTTCTTAGCTTCGTCTTCTAGCAGGCAGTTCAACAAAATACCATGAGGATGTTTCTAGTATAGATAACTATTCAAAAGACAATACTTAACGGATTTTAGTCTCAAAAATCTAGCCCGTGTCTTATCTATTCCTGGTGGCACTTGTAAATTTTGCAAAATTTAAACAATATTAGTGTACCACGGACATTGTTTAAAACAATCTTCAGCTTCAACCACTGATTCTTTATTTGGCAGATCTAATATTTCAAAAATAGAATTTATGCCAACAACATCAAGATTTTACTTAGTCATTGGTTTGGTTAGAGCTTGTCCTTTAATCAACTTGGTAGGTTTGATTTCCATTTCATACTCCAACATTTTAGCAACCATGTCCCTCTTCTTCCATCATTTTATGGTTGTACTAAAATACTCTTTATTGCAACATCTGGTACATGCATAATCACATGAGAATGCAAAATAAACACTCTAAAATATTTTAGTTCTTTGATCAATGCATATGCATGTTTGTCTATAATATTTTACTTTAGTTCAGCATCCCTCAATGCCCTACTGAAAAAGGAGATGGGTTGTTCTTGTTCTACATCATTCTTTTGAAGCAACACACCATAAAATAGTGTGTTCGGAAGCAAAAGAAAAAATCATGAAATCTTTTGAAAAATATATACTAATGAGTAGAGGTGCTTCGCCTAAGGATCTCTTGATATCATTAAAATAATTATTTGCATGTTCAGTCCACTTAATTTCGCTCCCTTTCTTAAGCATTCTTGTTATTACTTTTAAGATTTGTTTAAAATTCGGAATAAAATGTCGCAAAAAGTTAACTTTAGCTAAGAAAGATTGCATTTCCTTTTTACTTCTTGGTTGTTCAATCTTTTATATTAATGTCAATATGCTAGGGTCTATCTTAATGTCGTCCTTTGACACTGTATGGCCCAACAACTTGCCTTCTCTCATGGAAAAATTGGATTTCTTTGGATTAAGAGAAATTATGAATTTCCTGCACTTACAAAAAACTATTCTAAGATGTTTCAGATGGGCAGATTCAGCCTTTGAGAAAATAGTAATATCATCTAGATAAATCACCAGAAACGTATCTCTTTCACTAGCAAAGGTGATTTCCATTGTGCGCTGAAAAGTGGCTCCTACGTTCATGAGTCTAAATGGCATCTTAGAATACATGAATGTACTCCATGGTGTGGTGAAGGTAGCCTTCTCCTGATCTTTTGGGTCAACCAGGATCTAATTGTATCCTGAAAACCCATCTAGCATGGAAATCCTTTCTGAACCAACCACCTTTTGGAGAATGTAATCAATTTTCGACAAAGGATAATTATCCTTCATTGAGACTTTATTTAAATTTATGAAATCCACACACAGGAAAATTTCCCCACTTTTCTTTCTTACTGGCACCAAGTTTGCTACCTAATTGGAAAATCTAAGCGGAATGATAATTTTTGCAGCCAACAACTTCTTTTCTCCTTTCTCAATCAGTGGCAGTAGTTTCAGATTGATCCTTCTTAACTTATGTTTGAAGGGTTTCTCATTTTCCTTAAGTGTTATAGTATGTTGGATAATGGGCTGATCGTAAATTTTCAAATCTTCGTACCTCCAAGCAGATATATCAACAAATGCCTTCAATAATTCCACAAACTATGTTTTCATCTCTTTCTTCAAAGTTCTGGAAACTTTGACAACTTTTGGGTCACTTTCGGTTCCCAAATTGTAATCCTCCATCTCCCTCTCAATTGGCAGAATTCTTGGCTTCACTACTACATCATTACAATCAAATAATATTTCTAAAGGTACTATGCCTCTAGGAATCAAATGATTACTACGCTGAATAATTTCCTTTCCTGCTACAGCATTCAAATAGACTATTTTTTCAAAATTTGTATCTACAATTTCATCTTCATGTGTTTCTATTGGAGTGCTAAGGAATTCATCTGTTCTCTATGGAAATCTTATGATCTGTTGATCATCTTCAAAAACCTACCAATTCTTTGTATTATCAGGAATTGAAGGTCGATGTCTAACATTTATCTCATATTTTTCATTTGAATACAACGGAGCTCTGAATGTACTAGCAGCCTTTGCCAGAGCATCTACAATTCCATTCTTCTCTCTTGGTATCAATGAGATTTCATATTCAACAAAGAAGTTAGAAAACAAATCCCAAAATTCATTTTTGTAAGCTCTCATTCTCAACCACTTATGAATCTCCAAATTTGTGAACTTGTTGTGCCTTTTGATCTCGTAATAGATTTAAACCAATAATGATAGATTCATACTCCGCTATGTTATTTGTACAATCGAACAACAATTTAAAATATTGAAATTGACTTATACAATTTGGTGGAAAAATCCACACACTTGCTCTTGAACCCTTCTCACATGTGGATCCATCAAAGGATAATTTCCAGACCTCCCCTAAAGAAATCTAAACCTTTTCTTGTTGAATATCAGTTTCATTTGTTGCTAATGTTTCACCCTCAAAACAGCCATCATTGAATAATATTTGTGACCCCATCTCTGTGTCTATTGCATATATTGGATGATTATCTGGTTGCATCTGCTACTCACCATATAGGCCATTTCAACTTCTTGGTATAGCCTTTTCATTTCACCAAACAATGGCATAGATACATAATACATATCCATCTATAAATTTCCTCCCAAACTTGCTACCCAAGATCGGGATCATTAGGGGAATTTTGAGATCTAAAATGGCCTCCTAAGGAAATTATAAAATAATAGTGGAAATAATAAAATAAGATTAGATTACATCATCAAATTTTAGAGGGAAAAAATAATTTTTATTTTTTTTAAACTCGTATTTTCAACTTATCTCCCTATGGGTTTACTCAATTTTTTATCGGAAACACTCATTGGATTCAAAATTTGATTCCTCATCCAAGGAGTACCTCTGCTGCATACTTTCGATGGACCCTTCTACACAAAAAATAAAAAATACATGAAAAACATGATTACAATCACATTTTTTCATGTATTTCTCATTTTTCGTGTCATAGGATCCATTGAAAGTATGCAATATGGGTAGTCCTTGGATGAGGAATTAAATTTTTCATCCAACGAGTACTCTCACTCGAAATTTGAGTAAAACCTTAGGGAGACAAGTTGAAAATACGAGTTGAAAAAATGGTTTTATTATTTTTTAATATTTTTACTTTTTTACTCCAAAAATAGTGAATCATCCCCCATGGTTGAAATCATCATCTTGAATCCTATTGGTTCTTATAGAGTTTATTTTGTTTGTACATATTTCTTAGGAGACCCATTTTAGACCTCAAAAATCCCCTAACGAGCAACATGTCAAATCTAGCAAGAATGTATGCTACTACTATATCCATCAAAACACTTTTAGGGGGAATCTGAGCTAAGATAACAACTAAATATTTAATCAACCCTAAGCATTTTACCTTTCTATAATCAAAGGAGAACAAATATTTATAGGTTCTAGTAATTTGAAGTCCTAAATGGTCCATGGCTGATTTGGACATGAGATTATATGAGGCTCTGGAGTTTAACATTGTGTTATGAATATTCATATCATGTATGTTTAGACTTGCATAAAATGGGGGCATGTAATTGTTTTCACTTGTGACATGTGGGAAAAATACAAATTCGGGATCATCATCATCTAGGTTCAAAGAATCTTGTGAAATTATGTTGACTTTATCAATCTATGAATTTTTAATCATAGTAGAAATTATTTTCCTATATTGCTCATTTCTTAAAAGTTCAACAAAAGGAATGGGCACTTTAAACTTACTAATTTCAAACTCCAAATTAAAAGTTGACTGTATTTTGTCTGCATCTCTGGTCTCCTTTCTTACTTGTTTCGAATTGTCCTTCTTTGGCTCCTCTAGCCTCTTCAATATCTCTTTTTTGGGTTCAACTTGTTGTTCAATTGTTGTCTTTTGTGGTGGAGCTTTGATGGGGACATTCTGGTTTCTAAGGTTGTATTGTCTTTGAAAATATTCCACTGCATTATTGTACCACTGTTGATAAACAATTGAATCATAGAGATGAATGATGTCTTTTTCTCCTGAGCATCCACCAGAAAGGTCATGTTATTCTTAGGTGGCAAAAACTTGAGCCTCCTCACCATCAAAGCACCCAATCTAATGTTATTCTTCTTCATTAGTATCCTCATCTACAAATTATTTTGGAAAAGGAGATCGAATAAGGGGATGTTATTCTTCAGGAGAATTCTGCTCTCTGGAACGATTTTGAGCAGCTTGGGGTCTCCTGAAATTCGGACTTCTAACTTCAGGTTGATTCTCACCTCAAGGAGGGGTCAACTTATCCACCATTTTCTCCATAGTTTTCAGCATCACATCAAATTTTAAGTCAGGGGATGAAGATGATTCTTCTTTGAAACCTACTCTCCTTTCAACCTTCATTTTTGCCTTCTTTGCCAATAAATTGGCCTCCACTCCAATTGCATTACTCTACATTTTCTCCAAAGTAGTGGGGTTTCTCTTACGGAGTTAATAAACCAAATTGGCACCAAAGCAGTCAAGATAATGTAACAAAGCTAAACTAGGAGGGGGTTTGATTTCAACTGGAATAGAATTATAGGTCTTATTAAATCTGACTGGGAATACTTATACAGAATCTCCTAGGCTTCTTTTGAGTGCATTATACTTGGCTAAAATTTGCAATGGGTTTTTCTTCACTTCTCATCTGGTGAGAAACAATCGTTCAAACTCTTGGAAGTTATTAATACTGGATGCAACTAAGGATCTAAACCATTTCTTTACCTCACTAGATAGAATTTGTGCAAAAATCTTCAATTTTACATCATCATGGTCAACTTCTTCTAGATTTATGAAATCATTGTGTTTGTCTAGATGTTTTTGAACAATATAATATCCTATGATCAAACTAAATAAGAAGTTGTCCATAATTATGTGGGAGATCATGGAACTCTAATGGAATATTCAAAGGTGCATATCAGGCAGCCATAGGCTTGTGATGTGAACTTGTACTAACAACAGGAGTAAATACAATTGAAGTTACATGTACTAAGATTTTTGGAATGGAAGTTGATGGAATAGGCTTTTGAAAACCTCCATATGATAGCTGTGTAGTTGGGGTGAACAAATATGGGATGAAATAAGGATAAGTCAAATATTTAGCAGTAGCTTCTTGAATTTTCTTGAATTTCATTCCAATTTATAAAAGTGAGCCCAGATCACAAAATCTTGGGGTAAAAGCTCTAGTTTCGAGATAGAGGGACTAGAGGTAAATATCTTAAGATCTGTTGGATCTAAAACAGTTTATGACATATTACTCTTGGACTTAGATATGAGTAAGTTACTTTCAAATTTAATATCTAGCACTAAGTCTTCAAAAGTTTCAAGTTTTGTAGGTAGAGAGAAAGATCTTTCTAAATTGACTGTACATGTTTCCTTGGGAGTCTTTTTCTTGAACAAATTTTATAGGCTTGGCAAATTTGAGGTGGATCTAGATCTGGGTTCCTTCGAGTATGAACACATGTATGAGCTAGAAATTTTTCAGTAAGATCCCTTCAGATCATAGTGTGGATTCACCAATGCAAACATCTTGCAACCAACTGATATATAAATCTTTGTTTTCCTTCAGAGATATGATCTTCAACAATAAAATCATTAGGGGAAAATATGTTTTTCATTCCCCGGCAATGGCGTCAAAATTATATCACTCGGGAAAACCCTGGCTGCATGGAAAAGCCCTAAGGGAACCCCAAAACCTCTTTTAGGTTGACGTTGGTCGTTCAACCTGGAAAGGGATCTCTCCTTAAAACTAAACTACCATATGCCCATTGTAGTAGAAGGTTTTGTGCAATTGAGTTTAGATGGCTAGATTTAGGTCCATGAATAAATTGGTTGGGTGATATTCAAAACCATTGGGCATGGATTCCAACTATTAAACAAATGAGATCACAGCTCCAATGAGCATGTTATACAAATCATGAAAAGTCACAAGTCCTTTGACTGTTTGGGAGATTTATAAGAAATATGATTGGAGGAAAACAAAGTTTATAAATGGATAGAATAACACATATTAATGACTGATAATTTTTAGAAAGGAGCCTCAAATAAATTCAATCTCATAAACCAACATTCTCAGACATTGAAGAAGACAATTATATAACAGAGAAATACTGACAGGGAGAAGTAACACATGAATTTCCTACTAAATGCTCATTAAACATTGTCAACACGTTCAAGATTTTCTCAAATATATTTGGAATACAAGTGGTTTTCCAATAAAATCCAACATCGTTTCAATATTCATAAATTGTTTATATACTGCTTACATCATAATTTGCAAAATAATAGTCATCACATACTTATGAAAACTTAGATACTTTAAATATCTTTCAAGTTCATGTATGCAAAGATAAACTTAAAAATATTTTGTCATTCCTAGAATAAATATAGGAAAATATGTTTGTGTTTAGGCAAAAAGAAATATCTGGTCAACTGCTTCCCTTAAAAGTAGAACAGGTCCCTAAACTATAGTTTAGCATCTCTATTAGCATAACAGGTCCCTTTGCAACAATCCATAAAAACTGCTCCTTTGTTTTTCTTGTTTTTCTTCAATTCTGCTGGAAAATATTTAGCCTTCAAATCTAGAAATTGGTTCATTAATGTTGATCCCCCGCCTTGGAATCTAGAGTAGTTGAAATTGTTTTCACAAAACCTATTAGTTTCCCTTTTCAGACTACCAACTCCTCTATTTCTGCACTCAATCTCGCAGTTGTCGACTCATCCATCTCTTACTTCTCTGTGTCACACTATTAGAGCCCAATATTTCTTGTAATATTACCATAGTGTTATATCAAATTTTTTCCTTATCAGAACTTTATTCTTAAAACACATTACGAAAACGGCAAGTTTCGATGCCCTTGGCCCTTTTCCATTGCTCCTTGAAAAGTGTATCCCATAAGACCGAGGGTTGTGACCTTCCGCGTAGCCTTAAGGTGCTAAGTCTTCAGACTCCTAATAGGGGCCCTTCTCCCTTTCTTAACTGCTCTGTGCCCTTGGTTTGTTGAGCTCTTACGACCATGTGCCAGCCCCAATATTGGAGCCCCCTTATCGAAACTTTTTCAAGTGCCAACTGTTATAAAGTGTTGACATCCTCAACCTCCAATATACGATCTTCGATATGACATCATGAATCCACGTGGAACCTCATGAGTGGTGACATGTGTCACCTAGATTTTTCCCCTTATGCCCCCTCAAAATGCCAAAATTTCCTACCACCTTTCCTTCCATACCACCACATCATGCTAATTTCAGATGCCACTATAGCTTTATTGGAACCAAGCACATGTTGCCATGTGTCTTGCTAGAGGAGAGAGAAAAGGGTCCATCCACCTTTGGTTTTGAGATGAAATCCTTTGTTAACATTTATCGGTGTTCCCCGACAGTTTTTAACACTATCGAAACTTATGCATATCATAAATTTTTAAAGGTTGTCACTTAAAGAAGTTCCAATTCTCCGATTCGTTGACCTTTTGAAGTGTCGATGTTCCGATCTGCTAGACCTCTGATATGCAATCATCGATATGCTCTAGACCTCTGATATGTGATCGCCAATATGTTGGTCCTCCTACATGTGATCGCCAATATGCTCATTCCTTCCTAAGGCTTCAATCCTTGACACTTCAGCAAACCATATATTTTGATCCAGGAGTCTATTTTTGGACTTCCACATATCATTGGAAAAATTGTTCAGATTAATTTCCAATGGAGAGGGTTTGATGTAGGCTTTGAGTCCTTCCATTGCTTGGAAGATGACTACAAACTTCTCTGCTTATTTACTTATATTTTCAAAAAATGTTGATAGCCTTGCTATCAAGAAATTTTCCTTGTTTATTACAATTTTGAATGTTGACATTGTTTATTGTGATAACACATTCTACAGTCATGCCATATATGTAATGGAATTTGAAAAGAAAAGGACTTCTCAGCATCTTGGGATTGTATGTCAGTGATTCTATTCATTTAAATTTTAAATACTTTTTACCTCAGATTTTCGAACCCCAATTATCCATTCATAAAATCAAACAAGAGAAACACATGATCTGAATGGACTCCTTAAGAACAAGTAAATCAAATGGAAAAAGACATTTACAGGGATATTACTGGATGAAAAGGTAGTATTTATCTTTCCTTGCATACATAATTTTCTGTATTAAGAATTGGAGGAATTTTTGGAGGCCACTAACTCACACATAAAAAATGCATGTTTCCAAGAAATTCTTACGTGTTTCTCTCTAATGCCTGATTTTTAAATATATTCCATGTGTTACACTCTTTCATCTCAATTAGTTTATGTTGTCTCTCCTAATGATGATGTGTGAAGCTAGGATGATTTTGAGAGTTCCCTGGCTCACTAAGACCACCATGACCAAAGTCATAGGAGTATAAATAGTGATGATTAAAAATTTTAAGTGGTGAGTGCAAACATGCCAAGGCATGGTGGAAACAATGAACATGGATGCCTAATTATCCTAGTACCAAGATTCCAATATGAATATGTATTCAAAGCCAATTTGGTACAGATAAAATACATAACGAAATTTTTTTCCTACAACTCCAATATGAAAGCATATATATTCATATCATAGATTCAAAAGTATGCATTTTTGTTCTGTATTTTGGAAGAAATTTAGCCTTATGAATGCACAATAAACCCAAAATTAAATTCATTCCTTGAAAAAATTGCAACATAGTTTATATTTATATTGCTTTTCTCTATGAATATTTGTGAGATTGTGAGTTTTTTTATGGGAATCCATAAGATGATAGGTAATGAAAAAAGAAAAAGAAAAAGTGGACAGTATTATATCCCCATGTATGGAAAATTCACAGAATTTCATACTGTTGTTGAATTTCATACTATTGTTGAATTTTCATACAACAAATGTAATACGACCATTTTTTTCTATTATGCTAATTAGCATGGAGCTATGTTTGAGCCTTAAGCTTTTCAAGTTCAAAATCAAAATATTAATATGTTAATTAGCATGGAGTTATGTTTGAGCCCAGAGCTTTGCAACCTCAAATGCTAAGTCAACCTAGGGTTAGATTTGTCTGCTATGCTAGTGTTGAAAAGATGTCTGGAGTTTATTGGCATGTGAGAGGAAAGCTATCACTGTTTGGATTGCCTTTTTTATTTTTTCTTTTATCAATGAATACAATCTATTAATGATATCGAAATGTAAATAGGTAAAATTTGAAGTGTCTATATGAAATTTCAAGCAAAGATAAGAGAAATTACTTATGGATAACATTCATGTCCTATGCATATATTACAATAATTTTGAAAATATTAATCACTTAAGAATCTAATTGTGTCTATGAGAAATGTAATAAGCTAAACAAAGCAAAGGCTTAGCTTTTTCCACATCGAGAATATAAAGATGATCCCTTGCTTTCCTATTGAGGTCTTGCACAAATTCCCTTGATTTCTCAAGCCCCAACAACTTAGGGTACGTGAGTTTATCAGCAACAAGATACTTGTAAGAAGTCTTTCTGAGTTCCTGAGACAATTTATTAATGTCGGGGATGTCATCAACAACCTGGAACATCAGCCCAATACAGAGAGAAAATTTCATTAGCCTCTCAATCTCTTCATCATACCCACCTCCTATTATTGAACCAATCACCAAAATTCCCTCCAATAGAGCAGTTGTCTGATGAACATGAATGTATTCAAGTAGATTCAAACCTGTGTTCGATAACCCACCAATGGAGAGATCCAAAACCTTCCCTGTAACTAGCTCTTTAGACCCGATTTCCCTACCCAATTCCCAGATGACCCTCAAAACTTTCTCTGGCTCGACACCCTTTATAGAGTGCGTATTGTGCTCAAATGCCAAGGCTAACAAGGCATCCCTTACTAGAACAGCAACATCCTCCCCAAACACCTTGTTATTTGTGGGTTTCCCTCTTCTCAAATGGTCATTGTCCATACAAGGAAAATCATCATGAATCAAAGACATGGCAAGGGATTGCATCAAATTAGCTACTAAACTCCAAATGGAAATGGTTAGGGTTCATCAAATCCAAATGGAAAAGTTTAGTTTCATTCAACCTTTCCCACCCTTTCTCGATGTTGGTGACGTGCAGGTGTGTTGTTCTCGACATCCTCCAAAACTATCATGTTTTTTTTCCTCCGCTTGGCCAAAAAATCGTATAAACCATACCTTAAATTATATATATTATTATATCATATATTAAAACCCTTTAGGGCCCTATTATAACCCCAATATATTATTTTGTAATTTTTCCATTTTTAATGCCCCAATATGAACGCATGTGATATAATATTGGTTTGTTAGTGAAGCCCCCATGATTATTATGTGTATAATAATTTTGAGATCACTTCAAGGGACATTAGAATCTTGTAATGAAAATAATCTATGTATGAACACTTACCACTATTTGTTTTATTGAAAGTACAAACTACAGTTGAAATGGCCTTGGTTATGATAATGAAGGTTGAGTACTACCATATGCAAGAGCTAAACATCATGAGAAGAATTTCATATTTATCAAATTTTATCCCTATATGAAGTAAGCTTGGAAAAGAAAAAAAAAGTAAGAATATTTTATTTAAATTATTATGATTAATCTCATGGAAATTGTATGCTTGTGATGTAGGTGAGATGATGATATAACCAGCAAGGATAGATGATGGTTTTGAAGCTGAAAATTCTAGGGACAATGCGAGTGTGGTGACATTGCAACCCTCTGACATACATTGAACGCCATGAGTTATGTTATGACAAATGTATTGTGCTACTTAGAAAAATCTAGATGGATTCCTTAGTTGTAAGACTCCATAAGTCTTGAGAATCTTCCTCTACAAGGAAGTCATGCTAAGGAATGGATGGCCCGAGGGATTAGGGAGGAAGAGAAGGGGATGCTTGCACTTGGAAGGTGTGTGACTGTAACGAAGGGGAGAATTGAATGAATTAGTTTTGAAGTATTCGCGTACGTACTCACTGGATAATGAATGCATTGGGTGTTTTGAATAAAACAATGAGTAAGACATGTTCCCTTGTGGAATCCTCATGAAGAAACAACAACCATGCATGAATGCGTTGGAATGCCAGGACGTCTAGAGTTAACTAGACTGTGAAAAATTAATGGCATTTCTTGAAGTGGCAACTAAGGACATGGAAAATGTTTTTGATATGAAAGTGTCATATCGCTTCTTCTACATAGAATGGTTCTATAGATAGTAGAACACTAAGGTCGATATTCCTTAAAAGGGGAGGGGATTGTGACATCCCTTTCATTGCCCGAAATTATGTACTGTAATTAAGAACATATAAGCTTGGGGTGTTAGCACTGATTCTATGAATTTCAAACTCTATTATTTGATTTAACATTTATTTTTATTAATAAAAATGCTAGAGTTGAAGAAAGTGGAAAGCCAATGGATTATGATGCCTTCGGGGGGGGGCACAGGGGACTTGACTTAGAGGAAAATATACCTCTTGAGAGAATATTTCCCCTTGATGTGATGGTTAATCTTCCCAAGAAGTTTAAAGGTTGGGGAGATGAAGGGTCAAGGTTTGATTATAAAAATAAGAGGGAGGAGTAATCAAGGGATTTGTATTCCTGGTTCTTAAGCTTCTAGTTTTCCTCTCTTCTATTACCCTCTCATACATATCTCTCTCTCACTTAGAAAAATGGATTTGGAAAAAAGGTTGATGATAGAAACCAAATAATCGCATACCTTATGACTGGTTAAGAGCTATGGGAGGTAGCTTTGTGACATGAAATGAATGTGTTACATCATTTTTTCTTTGGACTAGATAGCTCTAAGGATTGGGAATGGTCCCAATTGCATGTAGCACATAGATCACAGAAGAGGGAACGGCTAAGTGACTGCAAAAATTAGAGAAAGAATCCCTTGTGTTGTGCAGAACTTGATGGTACTTTTGTGAATCTGAGCCTAGTCAATGATAGAAAGGTTGATCACTGATTTTTCTTGTGTGTGTGAAGGAGAATGACCTTCACTTCTTGTGTTAAAATCTATTCTGAATACGAGTATGTGAAATACCCCTAGGTTAATTTCTCCTTATGGAATCAATATTTGGCATATGGATGGCCAGTTGTGAGAAACATTTTGCATAGTTGAGCCTATGGTGGGGTAGAACATGGCTCACCCTACTTCAGTTTCTAGTGTTTTCTAGTTGTAATAGATAAATATTTATTTTTTTGTTAATGATAATTCTAGAATATATGGCTTAGTGACATTCATGATTATTCAATTTCTCTTTTTATAAGTTTATATGTACAAGAATTTACCCTTCAGAAAATATATCATGGGTGTAGTTTTTATGTTATTTGGTTGTAGCTTTTAATATGTATTAAATTTTGTAACAACATTGGTTGAGGAAGATAGGCTTCCTAAATTCCTTTTTAAATAGATCATGTTGAAATTTCTACTATAAATTTTATTCTTGGAGGTTATAGATGCTAAAACTTGGATCATGGTGAGGGGAAACCCTCTTGATCATCTAGTCCAACTTTCATATATTGGGTAGCGATATTTTAGGATATATCATTAGAGAAAGTCAAGCTTCTTGGATGATCCTAAAATAATGCATCAAATAATTCATGTTGGAATGAATTCTATATTTTTTCTTCTAGGAGGTTCCAAAAGCTTAAACTTGGACCTTAGTGAGGGGAATTCCGATAATCATTTGGTCCAACTTTCAGATCTTGGGTTGTGATAATTTAGGATATATGATCAAAGGAATTCAAGCTTCCTGGATGCTCATAAAATCATGCATCAAACAAGTCATGTTGGAATTTCTACTATAAATTTTCATCTAGGAGGTTTTAGAAGCTGAAACTGAGACCATACTAAGGGGAACTCCCATTGATGATCTAGTTTAGTTTTCAGAACTTGGGCTGCTATAATTTAGAAGATATGCTTTGAGGAATTTTCTATATTAGTTTGCATGCAAAGTTTTTGAAGAAATGCCTAAATGGTTTAATGGTTCATTGCATACAAATTGTTTGACTCAATGACTCAATGAAAATGTTGTTTTGTGGATGGGGATAGTATTGTTGTATGATAGTACTATTGTAGGTTATATATGCCTATTTGAATGCAAAACATTTAAATAAATGTGTTATAGGTGTTTTATTACAATTTGCATACAAACTATTTGATAAAATACCTCAAAGACAGAAATCAAAAGTTGCATGATTAAGTGGTATATTTCAATTAGTATGTTACAAGTGGAATCGGAGCAATGTTTCTTATTTCATTTCATACGAAAATTTTGACAAAATGTCTACAAGAAAAATACTACTTAATTGGTTGTATACAAAGTATTTGAAGAAAACTTCACATGTAAAGTGTTTGACAAAATGTATGAGAGATGAAATTCAAGTTTCTACAAATATGGTTAAGATAAATTTACTGAGATATGTGACAAAGTAGTATCATAACTTATTATCAAATTAATAAAAAGAAAATGAAAATTTTAAATACCTCGTAACCTTTGTAAGTCATTGAGGAAATTGAATATATTACATATGTAATCATTAAGAGAGAACTTTTAATAGCCTTTCATATATATGTTTATATTTTTATACTATTTTAATTTTGATAACAGGCATCTCTCACATAACTCAAAATAAAATATTTTTTAATATACTTATCTAATTTCCTTAGTAGTAAGCTAGCATAATTGACCTTTTATATGATTTTTTACTTTTAAAAATTAATAAAATACTAAATTCCCAAATAAAAACCTAAAAATACTAAAAATAATAACAACAACTCTATATAAAGAAAGTGAAACGGTTTCTATATAAGAAAGTGAAATGTTCTTTACGTTTTACATTGTATCAATTTTATAGCATTTGGATTGGTCAGTAATCTAAGTTATAATTTAATTAGGTTAGTAATGTAATTTATAATTTATGGATTTTATTTAGTATAATAATTTTTTTCTTAAATGAAGATAGTACAGGTTTTCTTATTTACATCAAAAAAGATTTTGCATTAAACTTATATATATAGATATAGATATAGATATAATTCATTGTTGTTTTTATATGGGTTGAAGTATTAAAATTATATATTATTTTTTTTATATAAGGGTGAATATTTATTTCTATATTAAAAAGTATATTAATATTAGATTTAATTTTATCTTGATGGGGTGATTGATCATAAGGTGTCAGGAAGCATGCAGTGGATCCCCACCTTATGACCCTAAATAGACATACGCTAATAGTTATGTGGCAGATGAGAAACATATAGAACCATGGGTAGTCCTAGGCCACCTCAGTGTGGCAATTAATGGCATTCATGCTAGTCATTTTTCTTATATACCAATGGAGAGGATGGTGGTTAGTTCATGGGCAAACAAGGTGCCCAAGTAAAACGGGTGGAAGGGGGTTGGAAAATCAAAATGTTTGGGAGACAAATACGGAGGAACACTCTGAGGGGAAGGCTCTTTGTCTCTATTTGTGGACGAGAGGGAGAGACTTGAGAGAAAATGGCATTGAGAACTAGAGAACAAGGGCATTCCTGTGAAAAAGTAAAAGGAAATTAGAACTTGTGTCAATCGTTGAGAGATGAATTGAGGAAGCTCCGGGATATATCAATGTCGCAGGGCCTTTGAACTCATTCTTGAATGGGTCATTCATAGTAGCTATAAAGGCTCCAGCCTGGTGGTTCTCTTTGTGATTGTTATTTGTTGGTATTTGGATTTTAGTTTAGTTGGGTATGTTGGGATGGAGGGGCCACCTGGCAAAGAGCTTCTATGTTTTCCTCTTTTTTCTGCATTGGGGAAGGCAAGTCGTCTGGCAGTTTATTGGTGGGTGGTGGATTACTTCTTTAACCATTTGTGTGGTGAAAACGTTATGGATTCTAGATGTCTAGGGATTAGTTTCCTTCGGGAAAGAAGGGAGCCTATTTTTTCAATTACTATTGTGGTTTTGGAAATGTCTATGATTTAATATGGAAATGTGAATTTCTGCACGCTTGAGGAATACTAACTTCCTATAGGATTTCCAGTTAATTGAAGGGATTTTGGCATGCATTTATGAGCTTGATTCTTATTATTATTAGCTCAAGAGGCCTACATATCTCTAAATTGTGATTAATTTGAAATTGGTCCAATAGGCTTAAGTATGAATGAATGGATAAATATTTGTCAAGCTTCTTTTTATGCACTTAAAAGGTTGCCTATCAGGCTAGTTTTGATAAGTTCCAAACTCGGGAAGGATAATGTTTGCGTGAATGTGAATTAAATACATACATACATATATATTTCCATTTACAGGTTGGTTTGAAGCCCTTGGAAGATCAAGAGAGATATACACATACATTAAATCTCAGACCCTTGCATGTGTGTAGACCCTTGCATGTAAGAATACGGGTTTGGTCGAGTCCCCCTAAAACCTCAGTGAGGTAGCTAGTTGGGCCACCAACATTCTCTCATATGTTGTGGCTATGGAGGCCTCGAGCAAAGGTTCAGTCATATATACTCATAAAAATCTTTTAACTTAAACAAGCGCACAGGAGTTGGAAACTCTAATCCCTGGAGGAATTAGGATTTAAGTCTCATATGCCCATGTAGCCAGACACCATGACTAAAGGTGAGAGAAATTGATTTCAGAGCCATAGATCTCTCTGTAGACTATACACTGTTGGATGATCCCGATAATTTGAATCCATGATGTCACCCTGGTGTTTAGATACAGTGACATCACCCTAACAATTCTTGCAAACTCGGTGCAATCCCATCAGGATTTATCCTCGGGATGAAGTGGAAAGTGTGGGGCCCCCCAATATGATTAAGCATAGTATAATGTTGTATGTTAACTAATGGATCGAATTTTATGTGTATAAGCTCCACATAACCTTAGTTATTTATTTAAACTGAAGTCACCCGGATTTTTTGCAAAGGGGATCGAAGGAAACCTTTCAGGGTTCTATTCCCGGAACGACGTGGCATTGTGGGCCCGTTTATTTGTGACCCATGTGATTGATTGAGCGCTCTTAGTAGATTAATGTGGTGGCATAGCTAGATGGAACTTCCACGTAACTCCAGAGGATTATTCTCGGATGGTTCTAATGGGGGAATCCAAGGGAAATCCCTAGGATTTTATTTCTAGGATGAGGTGGAATGGGGGACTTGCACGCCAATAATGTTTAGAAGAGGGTCCACCTTTATAATATATATTGTGTACATCTAGTGAGTATGGAAAGGACATGAATGAGTCGACATCGGATAATGTGATGACCTGGAGGACCATGCAGGCACCATGTGGGGACCACTTGGGAGCCATGTGGCCAATATTAATGATATGGCATGTGGATATTGGTCAAGTCTTTAATCAACGATATATTTTAATCTAGGAGTCAGATTGAAGAAAAATTTATGCCATTGGAAAGGTTTTGACGGTAAGATCACAATGGTATTTTCTATTTATTTTAAATTTTGAAGAGTTTGAAAAGATCAAAAAAATTAGACCCTATTTCAATAATTGGAACTTGTTGACGGCGCTGGACCTGCCAAAATGTCAAGGGGATCTCCCTGATAAGAAGTCCCAATTAGTCCTCAGATTGTTTGGTGTAGGAGTCCCAACAGTGGGTCGTAACGTAATGCCTTAATCGCTATGTTGCACAGAGGCAAGTAAGATAACTCTGTTAGTAGCAAGGGTGTGACTGATGCAGAGAGTCAAGGAATGTGTACGAGAGGTTCCAACACTTTGAAGGGAAAGGAAGGTGAAGGTGAGCTCCAGGTTAAAAGGGATTAGTCCCAACTCGGCTAGGAACACACCACACAAAGGACATGCACAGCTTCCGATGGAGCAGTCCTCTCAGATGCGGCAGTCACAATAACTAGGTAAGATAACACGAACAACACTCACAGATTAGTCTGAGACGAGTGTGATGGTTGATATAGCAATGTTAATGAGAAAGGTTTGTTTAATGTTTGGTAGAGCAGTCGACATGGACGGTGACAACATTAACAACATATGCAACACATTAACAACAAGATTCATATAATTGCATACAAATCAGTTCATATACAAATGCGTAAGTTAAACAACATATATCATTAAGGCAACTAGAACAGTCCAACTACAATAACAACATATGCATGAAAATGTGATGGCTCTTATTATTAAAGAAGTGTAAGTCACAATCATACAATACACCATGTAAACCTACTAGCCCCAACAGTGGAACATTACAACCACATCTGCCTGCTCCTCCAAAGAGATGTGCTAGCTCCATTTAGTGAAGAAGCCAAGGCGCATTACAATATTGTCCAAGCCTTCTTCAAGATAGTCTTAGCAGAAGCTCGGTTGACCAAAAGCCTTTACAATGAGTTATGAGGGAATATTTGTAGCAAATGGTGGGGTGGCCCTTAACATTCCCCTTTGTGACAGTTCAACTAACCTCATGACTCTTCATCTACTCCATGACTGTTACATCCAACCATTGACATTTGATACACTTTACATGACTCAACATTACAATGCACATGTACTCATGTGAGACAACATGGCTTGAGCAAGCGTTGCAAGACGTCACTGACACTCGATCCGTTGTGGTGAGACCAACTCTTTGACATGCTTGTGATGGTGAAGGTGGTGTGCTGAAGCCAAGCTTGGTCATCCGTGATAGTGTACATGCACCTCATGGTGACATCTTGCTTAAGCGAACTCTTGCCTCAGTTGCAACCAGTGCATTGTTTCTACCCCTTCATCCAACTTGTTCGTTAACATGCGCATGGTCTTCTTAGGTGTGGCTGAACTGGCAACACACTGATGCATGGTGTTTGTGTTGATCTTCAAGTGTGCACTGGTGGTCATGTGCATCAACTTTCCAAAGCACATGTTCAGCTCCAGTTGGAATTGCTTCTTGTTTTCGCCTTGGTGAGTGTGTTGAATGGGTTGGGTTGCATGCACACGCTCAATGACATGCATGTTGTTGAATCCCTTGCATCCGATAAAAAACATTGCTCACCATGTCTACTCTCCATCAGCTGTTGGGATGGATCCTTAGCTTGTACGGGCGCAGTTTCATCCATGAGTGCATGTTACACCCATTGTTGTTCCTATTCCTGTTGCAACTTATTCGTCTGTTTGTGCTGCTTCATGTTCTGCCTAAGTTGTTTCTTCAGCACATGAAACTCCTTCTTTGTTCCATCTTCTGCCTTCATGCAATCTTCATGCTATGCCGTCACTTCATAGTCAGAGTCTCTAAAGTTGCTTTCATCATCAACAAACCTGCTTGAGATTGCAACCTTGTTCCGCCTCCATGTTGTCAACAACCCTCCTCTTGCATTCGTTGCATTTTGTAAGTTGTCTTCAGATGTTGTTCATGATGCTTCTTGTTATGATGTTGTTGTTGTCATATCTTGATGTCCATGTCTACGAACAAATTGATGTCTTCGTAGGTATGCAATTCCATGGACAATTGATTGACTGCATCCCTGGGCATGCTCTCAATGGTGTCTTCATCTCTACTCTCCTGGAAACCATTGTACCTGTACTGTTGAGAGGCAAATGAACACCTACAATACTTGGAGACATGGAAACACTCATGGCAAGCAATCTATCAGTTGAAAACCAAAATTAACATGAGAATTGACTTGTATCATACCTGGGTGAATGATCATGAAGGTTACGTAATTTCGGCTTGGAGGTCAGGAGACAGATTGCCAAGACTGTGTAAGGCATAGTCTAGGCTGCTGGGAGATTGGATGATTGTTGGAACTACACAATGCACAACCCAGTCTGGTTGTTTCCTTCTGGGATTGTGCAATGTGCAATTCCAGTTGGGAAGGACTGCTGGCCTAGGGATAGATTTGTGTAATTTCTTGGGCCAAGAAGCCATTGTCCTCCAGAAATGCACAAAATAGTCCTGGAGGCTAGTGCTGGGTGGGAATGTGAAAATATAGAGAGGAAGGTGACCCTTCCCTCCCTATATTGTGCAATGCAGCCTTGGCGAAGGTAGAGTCTAGGCCAAGGTTGTCCTGACTCACCAACGGGCAACTGAAAGAAAATAAGTCAGTAAATGCATGGTACACTAAGAGATAGCAGAAGTGATTGGCAGTGCATGCAAAACATGAATCAAGGATTCAACAAACAAATCAACATGCATGTGGGTGAGGTAGTTTGTCGGTTGGGTGAATGTCCGTGCATAATAGTTTCGTGCATGAAACAACAGTGAGATAGCAACAAAAACTGAAATAGAGCTAGGACAAGCTAGTATATATGTAAACAACATCAAGCATTCAAAGAAATTAATCAAATAGTACTCCCACAAGCGAAAACATAAAAAGCGACAGAAATGTAGCACAAGGCATGGGAAGCGGGCTTACCCCAAAACAGTTGAGTTGAATGTGCTGACTGCTCCTAGATGTGTTGTGGGATATCAGAGCTACAAGGTTGATGTGAGGAATGAGCTCTGTAACATCCGGTTGATGATTTTTTATAACATCGAATTTGTGATGCACATGCCACGAATCTAGGGGAAGCAACACTTGGTGGGAGGTTTCGGAATTGCTCCTTGCATGTAACCTCCAACTGCTAAACATAGATCCCTGAAATAAGGGATGACTTTGCATGCTTCCTTGAGAGAAGAAACTCATGCATGCAAGTTTGTTTTTCTCGGTCCTAGAGGGAACAGGTTGACTCAGCTACACACGCAAGAGACTACTCGACTGCTGGAGAAAAATGCGCATTTCTTTCTAGGAGATGGGTTGGTTGCCTAGGAGATTTACGCAATTTTTGGGCAGAACAGTTGAATGCTGCCTAGGTTTGTGCAAATCCTTGGCTGAACAACCTACTACTGGGAAAATTTGTACAAATCTTGTTGGGAGGGTTCGCTGGCAGGATTGCGCAATCTTGAAGTCCAGTGGGTTGTTAGAGAGGATTGCATAATTCCTGGAAGGAAGGCTAGTTTCCCTTCAAAAAAGTGTAATTTTCAAGGGGAAGTTGCTTAGCCTACAGCTGGACCAAGTCCGAGTGAGCAGCCTGTGAAGGGAAAAGATCAAACTGTGATCAAAAAGCTGCATTTGTGCAAGAAAGACACCAAAGCTTGAAGACTTTCCAAAGAAAGGTAGGGTGTTGTGTAAGGTTGGTAGGGAGGCTCCAAAACAAGCTAAGTAAAAAAATTTGGAGGGTGTTTTTAGCCGCTACAACACTTGGTGACACATTGGTAGAACTCTGGCTCTATGAATGGCCCTTATTCGTGAAAATCAAGTCTAACGCCTCCGGAACTATTGTTCAGCTCTCAGCTCGTCTTGGCCTCACACTAGCTTGATTGTAAGATGTAACATCTGCCAGACTCTTGGTCAATTGACACACATTCCAAGTCAAGGAAACACAGCTGTTTCGATTGGGGTTGAGGGGTATATAGGTGCACAAGCATTATAGTCGTCAAAGTCTTAGTTTCATCTCTGGTGTTTCTCCACTACCAACAGGCCTAAACAATACCCCAATGGAGTCACATAGTAAGACAAGCATGGCTTTGCTGCTAGCGAGCCTGGTCAATACCCCAGTGGAGTTACTTGCATCACCTCCCTGCGTAAGAAGCCTTTCTCTTCTTTCGCATTATTTATTTTCCATTTTGAATTTTTTGGATTCTCATTTTTTCATTTTCACTATGCATAACACTTATTCATTTCAGAGGCGGAAGAGGGATCCCGACTTATTGAGAGCATAAGAGGTTGTTCCAATAAAGAAGTAGTTTATTGTATCTCTGACATGCCTATTAAGGTTTTCCTCCTCATCTTACTCTACTTGACTGAGCTAACAAGGGTTAACCAAAAAACAACCAACTAGAGAAGGTGACACTAGTTAGCGCGCAAACATTGTGCTTTCACCAAGGTTCACTTCGAACAGTACGTATTTTCCTTCAACATATCATGGACTAAGAAGGACAAGCTCATCATACAGAGGCAAGATGATAGATAACCAAGTAGTCATAGTTGTACAAGCCCTCTTGTACTTTACCTAGCTCGTTTCATGAGTTACACATGGTTTTATGTGAACTAACCTACGAATGAAACAAGCGAATGAAATAACAACAAAGAAAAGCAAGAGCAAAAGAAAAAGTAAAAGAAATGCAAGTAAACAAAAAAGAAAACAAACAAACAAGAAAATAAATCATGTAAGCAAACAAGCATGCAAGAAAACAACTGAAAGCAAACACTACTCCTACTCCTACACTAACGACACATGGGTTTGATCACATGAAGTGATACTTCCAATCCAGCCACTAGCGCATTGGTAGACCCATGTGGGTGAAGGCTTGGTCCGTGAGTAACCCAGTCATGCGGACTAGCATAGAAGAAAAATATAATAGTGAAGATAGCCATACTTCATGTTTCAAAGTGTCCATGGGACATAAGTGAGTGCATGTGCATGATAGACAGTTCGTGGACTTCTCATGGTGTTGTGTGACACTACGTGCAACTTTTAAGCATAAGCACACTCTTAATTGTGATATGCAAGAAAACTAAAGAAACAAAGATAGCTTGCGTCGTGAACGAGTGCTTGCAATGTAAGACTCCTCCAAATCATGAGAAATGGGATCATGCAGTTCGAGTGGAGGAAGTGTGATCTATGTGTGAGATGGATCTTTGATGTATACAGATGAGTGATGAGGAGCCTTGGGTGATTAAACGATTTCATGATCGAAAATGAGACTAACCTTAAGAGAACGAGGGGCCTGACATAACCATCAGCTTCGGCTGAAGTGCCTCGATAGTCTTGGGTGTATCAACTTCATCATTAGGTATATCATCATACAGCGGTGGCTTCGAAAAATCAACTACGATAAATTCATGATCATGATCAAAATTAGAAGCAAATGAATCACAACCGCCACGATTAGAAAAATCGATGAATTCTTTAGCATCCTCATGATCAGATGAATCAAATAGAGGGGTAGATGAAAAGTGAACGAACTCATCCTCTGTGTTTCCAAAAAATACAAATGAAGGATCAAGTGGATCTTCAATGAAAAACTTATCCTCTCCATTGTCGAATGATGGACTAACATCTAGTGAGTCCTACGAGTGATCAACAATGGGTGCATCTTTGGATGAAGACACACATGCAAAATCATGGATGGCAGGTTCACCAAAGAAGCTAGGAAATAATGGAGGGGGCTCAGACGGAAGGGATTCATCCTTCGCCGAATGTTGACGTTCAAGTTCCCACTCATACTCTTCATGAATGATAGTGCATGTTGGTTGTGCAACACTGACTCTGTTAATGGGTTGTTCCTCATTCACAACAAGTGAAGAGTCTGGAATGGACAGAGGGACACCCGAGTGTGAAGACGAAGGTCGAAGAAAAGAATGCATATGGGAACTTGAAGGACTCACAAACAACTCTGCGTGAAGATTGAGTGGAGTGATGTTGGGAGGGTGTGAGGGTGAAGAAATGTGTGAACATGATCCTCAGTATCACAGGGCAATGGTGGAACTTTTGAATGAGAGGGAGGCAGACAGTCTGTTAAGACAGTGCCTGCTCCCACATGGGATTGCACAGTTCCATCAACGAAGAAGGTTGAGTGAGGCTTGACATCAAGATTTCTCTTGGGACGGGCAGATTTCTTAAGAGAGTACTCGAATTGGTCCCAAAGATAAGTGAACTTCATCTAGCTCCTCGGAGCTTGAAATTGCAAGTCACGGAAGTGCTACCAAAAATCAATAACGGATTCATGCGGAGCCCTCCAATTTTGTAACAGTTTCTTGTCAAGATGGTCTGGATCAAAATGATAGAAGGTGTCTTCAATAAGATCACAGAAGTGCTCACATGAGTGCATGGTGTCAGCGGATAGGCTGAGCACCCAATGAAAAGGGGATTCGTGAAGTGTGTATGCGAGCAACAACCCTGCATGTTCGTCAATAAACTCATATTCCTCATAAATCATGGAAATAAAGTTATGTAAGTGCTCAGGCCAGGTCACTTTGCCTTCACCATCATACGTGTGAGCGGACAAGAGATCAAATAGCTTCCCTGAGATGGAGACATCTTCACAATTCAAAAAACACCTCGGGGGAAGAAGAATGCAAGACTCCATGGAAGATATGCAAAGGTTCAAAACTGAATGAGAGGACATTGCTTGTCATCAAGCCATCCATCTAGCACCAGAAATTTTAATGGTGTTGGACCCACCAACATGTCAAGGGGATCTCCATGGTAAGAAGTTTCAATTATACCTCAGACCATTTGGTGTAGAAGTCCCAGCAATGGGTCGTAAGGTAATGCCTTGACTATGATGTCGCACTGAGGCAAGTAAGATAACTCTTTCAGTAGCAAGGGTGTGATTGATGCAGAGAATCAAGGAATGTGTACAAGAGGTTTGAACACTTCGAAGGGGAGGAAGGTGAAGGTGAGGTTCAGGTTGAAAGGAATTAGTCCCAACTCAGTTAGGAACACGCCACACAAAGGACATGCACAGCTTTCGGTAGAGCAGTCCACTCGAATGCAGTAGTCACAACAACAAGGTAAGATAACACAGACAACACTCACAGATCATTTCGAGACGATTGTGACGGTTGATATAGAAAGGTTCATGAGAAAGGTCTGTCTGATGTCCGGCAGAGCAGTCGACATGGATGGTGACAGTATTAACAACATATGAAACACATTAACAACAAAAAATATAATTGTATACAAATCAGTTCATATACAAGTACGTAAGTTAAACAACATATATCATTAAGGCAACTAGAATAGTCCAACTACAATAACAACATATGCATGAAAATGTGTTAGCTCTTATTATTAAAGAAGTGTAAGTCACGATCATACAATACACCATGTAAACCTGCTAGCCCCAACAGTGGAAGGTTACAGCCACATCTGCCTCCTCCTCCAAAGAGATGTACTATCTAAGTGCAGTGGAGAAGCCAAGGTGTGTTACAATACTATCCAAGCCTTCTTCAAGATAGTCTTAGTAGAATCTTGGCTGACAAAAAGCCTTTACAATGAGTTATGAGGGACTATTTATAGCAAAGGGTGGGGTGGCCCTTAACATTCCCCTTTGTGATAGTTCAACTACCCTCATGACTCTTCACCTACTTTATGACTGTTACATCTAACCATTGACACTTGACCTACACTTGACATGACTCAACATTACAATGCACATGTACTCATGTGAGACAACATGGCTTGAGAAATCCTTGCAAGATGTCACTAACACTAGGTCCATTATGGTGAGACCAACTCTTGACATGCTTGTGATGGTGAAGGTGGTGAGCTGATGCCAAGCTTGGTCATCCATGATGGTGTGCATGCACCTCATGGTGACATCTTGCCGAAGTGAACTCTTGCCTCCATTGCAACGGCACATTGTTTTGACCCCTTCATCCAACTAGTCTGCTAACATACGCATGGTCTTATTGGGTGTGGTTGAACTGTAAACACACTGATGCATGGTGTCCATGCTAATATTCAAGTGTGTACTAGTGGTCATGCGCATCAACTTGCCCAGGTACATGTTCAGCTCTAGTTGGACTTGCTTCTTGTCTTCACCTTGGTGAGTGTGTTGAATGGGTTGGGTTGCATGTGTGCGCTCAATGACATGCATGTTTCCGAATCCCTTGCATCCGATCAATATCACTACTCACCATGTCTTCTTTGTGTCAGCTGCTGGGATGGATCCTTAGCTTATATGGGCGCAATTTCATCCATGAGTGCATGTTGCACCCACTGTTGTTCCTGTTCCTACTGCAACTCATTCGTCTGTCTATGTCGCTTCATGTTCTTCTTGAATTGTTGCTTCAGCACATGCAACTCCTTATTTGTTCCATCTTCTACCTTCACGCGATCTTCATTTCACGATGTCACTTAATAGCCAGAGTCTCCAAAGTTTCTTTCATCATCAATGGACCTACTTGAGCTTGTAACCTTGTTCTACCTCTGTGTTATCAACAACCCTCCTATTGCATTCATTACATTTGGTATGTTGTCTTCAACTACTATTCATGATGTTGCTTGCTATGATGTTGTTGTTGTCATATCTTGAGGTCTTCATGGGTAGGCAAGTCCATGGACACTTGATCGACTACATCCCCAGGCGTGCTCTGAATAATGACTTCGTCTCTACTCTCCTAGAAACCATTGTACCTGTACTTCTGAGAGGAAAATGAACACCTGCGATACCTGGAGACATGGCAACACTCATGGCAAGAAATCTATCAGTTGAAAACCAAAATGAACATGAGAACTGACTTGTATCATACGTGGGTGAATGATCATGCAAGTTGTGCAATTTTGGCCCAGAGGTCAGGAGACCGGCTACCAAGACTACACAAGGCATAGTGTGGGCTGCTGGGAGACTAGGTTACTATTGGAACTTCACAATGCACAAACCAATCTGGTTGCTGCCTATTGGGATTGCGCAATGCACAATTCCAGCTGGGAAGGATTATTGGCCTAAGGACAAATTTGCGCAATTTCTTGGGCCAAGCAGCCACTGTGCTTAAGAAATGTGCAAAGAAGTCCTAGAGATCAGTACTGGGTAGGAATGCACAAATCTGGAGAGGAAGGTGAACCTTCCCTCCCCGGATTGTGCAATGTAGCCTTAGTGAAGGCAGAGTCCAGGCCAAGGTTGGCCCGACTCGCCAACAGGCAACTGAAAGAAAATAAGTCAGTAAATGCATGGCGACACTAAGTGATAGCAGAAGTGATGTACATTGCATGCAAAACATGAATGAAAGATTCAACAAACAGATCAACATGCATGTGGGTGAGGCAATTTGTTGGTTGGGTGAACATCTGTGTAAAACAATTTCATGCATGTGAAAATAGTGAGATAGAAACAAAAATTGAAACAGAGCTAGGACAGGCTAGTATATATGTAAACGATAGAAAGAGTTCAAAGAAATCAAGCAAATAGTACTCCCACAAGCGAAAACACAAAAAGGAACAGAAATGTAGCACAAGGCATGGGAAGCAGGCTTACTCCAAAATAGCTAAGTTGAATGTGTCGACTGCTCCTAGATGTGATGTGGGATGTCAGAGCTATAATTTTGATGTGAGAAATGATCTCTGTAGTGTCTGGTTGATGAGTTTATATAAGATTGAGGTTGTGATGCACATGCCACGAATCTAGGGGAAGTGACACTTGGTGGGAGGTTTCGGAATTCCTCCTTGCATGTAAACTCCAACTGCTAAACATAGATTCCTGAAACAAGGGATGCCTTTGCATGCTACCTCAGGAGAAGAAACCATGCATGCAAGTCTGTTTTGTTCAATCCTGGAGGGAACCAATCAACTCAGCTGCACATGCAAGAGACTTCTTGACTGCTGGAGAAAAAAGCACATTTTTGGCTGGGAACTGGGCTATCTGCCCAGGAGATTTTCATAATTTTTAGGTAGAGAAGCTGACTACTACCCAGATTTGCAAAAATCCTGGGCTGAACAACCTGCTACTGGGAAAATTTGGGCAAATCCTGGAGCCCAACAGGCTATCAAAGAGGATTACGCAATTCTTAGAGGGAAGGCTGGTTGCCATCCAAAAATGCACAATTTTCAAGGGGAAGCTACTCAGCCTATAGTTGGACCAAGTCAAGGTGAGCAGCCCATGAAGGAAAAAGATCAAACTGTGATCAACAGGCTGCCTTTGTGGAAGAAAGACACCAAAGCTTCAGGACTTGTCAAAGAAAGGCAAGGTGTTGTGTAAGGTTGGTAGGGAGGCTCAAAAAGAGGCTAAGGAAAAATTTTGGAGGGTGTTTTTAGCCACTACAATAGAACTTCAGAGGTTGAGTCAACTTAGTAACTACCCTCTTTCTACCTTAGTAGGGGCAAGGGATAACAAGGGGTACATTACAAAGTGATATTAGAGCTTCAAAATTCAACACTTGGAAGAGATGGGCTCTATCACATAATAAATTCAAAACAAAGGTTTCAACTCTAGACCTTTGGGAATAAATGGGTACCCTATTACAGAATTAACGGAGCAATAGTTCTAATGCTTGGAACTTTGGAGATGAGTGGAGCTCTAGCTCTGAGTTTAATAGTTGAATATGATTGTATGTTATTTATATTATTTGATTGTGATAATTTTCATGTTGATTGTAAGGATGTTTCTAATGTGATTTAACTAATTAATAAATGTAATGGGCATGTGTTTACTATTAAACATCTTGAAGGTATGGACAATCTATTTTTGTGACCATGGATGCTTGTTATTTCAGATTCAGTTTTTGTAGAACTACCTATATGGTTTATGCATAATTAGTTGTAGTGTACCAACATTATTGGTCAAATGGTGTATTCTTACATAAGTGAGCATGTGAATTTTTATGTGATATGAGGGATTGGGGAAATCCCTATGTTTCCTGTATCACATAACCTAGTTGTTTCTGACTGATATATATATATATATATGTGTGTGTGTGTGTGTGTGTGTGTGTGTGTGTGTGTGTGTGTGTGTGTGTGTGTGTGTGAAAAAATTAATCTTGAAACCAAGCTAAAGTATATGTTAAATTATGTTCTAGTTTGAGACATGTGCTTGATGAGAATTTTGAGATGTGTGAATAGTTGCATGGTAATATGCTTAGATTAGCATAGCAAGATGAAAGTTGGTATGTTTGTTTGTATTTCATTTAGGAACTAACAACTAAGTGTAAATGGAAGCACGTAGGAAGATTCAGTGGCAGGGAAATGGAAAACATGACCAGTGGATCTCTGCATGAACCAAAGAGGGGAAGCTCTCTTGGAAGAAAAACAACCTTCAGTAATTTGAAGGTTGATCTCAAGGAATGGAAGGCTTATCTTAAGTACTTGGAAGTTGAGTTAAAGATATGCAAGGAAGAAATTAGGAAGCTAACCAGAAAATAACAAGAACTAGCCGAGTGGAACTCTGAACTGCAAAAACATCTACAGGAATTAACATATCAAACTAAATCCTCAAAAGGGTAGAATGATATTCGCAAGAAGAGGCCCCATGAGGCTGAAAAGGAAAATAAGCCCATCTCATGTTGGTTATGTGTGGAGGAGCATTGTCCCCACAAGAAGAAAAAGAAGGAAGGCAGCCCCTAGAAGCCACAAGGATATGAATTAGTAATGAAAGATGTCGAAGAGGAGGAGGGGGCATCCCCTCAAGCTCTGTAATAAATGGATACATATATTGGAAAGGAATTCCCATACAGTTACTTGAGGGGAATTGAGACTTCAAGGTTGCTAAGAACCTTGGGAAAAGTCTCGAACTAAAATATATTTATATATGTATATAAAAGTGAAGGATGTAGCGAACTTTTAATCTCATGTGAATGGAGTCAATTTTTGGGACTTCTTTATTTTAATGCTTATGTGATGTGTTTTTAATTTGTTGGCCTCATGGATTGATTATTTCCTTGATTGTTGAACTGTGCATGGCCATGCTACGGTGTTGAAATTTTTATAACTATCATTGTGGCTTCCTTCTTTTGATGATTTCCCTTTGTTCATTTTGGATTTGCCTTTCAATTTCCAAGCTTGGGGCCTTGGGAAAAATTTGTTGGGTATGGAAAAGAAGCCACAGAGCTCTAGTAAGAGAGTTGAGGAGGCCTTACACATAAATAAAGAGCATGAACACAAAAATGAGAAAGGCTAGGCTTGGGTGATGTGTTAGGAAAGGCCATCACCAATGTATGTTCGAGCACCGCTTCTAAATATGACAACAAGCAAGAATAAAATTATGAGCAAGCTGAAAATTGTTTGTGTGAACAACAACAACAATACAAGGATTTCTCTAAACTCGGGTTTTATTTAACATGTGTTAATGTGTATTATGTCCATGACTAAGTGGACAATAGTATGACATCCAAGAAGGCTAGTTGGATCCATGAGAAATAATGGAAAGTGGAATGGTATCCATGAAAATGGCATAGTGAAGGTTCTCTGAAACTTATCTTACTTTATATGTGTGTGTGTGTGTTATATTCATGGACATGATTGATTACTAAAGTTATGTTAATCCATTTATGACTAATAGGCTCTTGTCATGGATTATTCTTGTGGGAGAATGATGGCATAAATGGCATGAAAAGATTCTCAGTTGCTTGAGGAATCAATTGGGCAAGAGGAATCCATGGCTAATTTATGATTTTGATATCATCTGATTATAATTCTCATAATTATGCCCATGTTTATATTATGAACAGGAAATGTTGAAGGATATATCAATGGAATGAAAGGAGTGTGATCTGCGGCGTGATGGGGAAAGCATGGATACTTAAAGAAACCACAGACTTTGGATTTGGGTTGTGGATGCACATGGTAAGGTGTGGGAAAGACACTAGAGGCAATGTTTCCTAGTGTTTGTGAAAAGAGACAGTGTGGTCCCTGGATGTTTAATACTAGTTGTGTACATGTTGTACTATGTCATGTATATGGTGTACATGTTGTGTTGTATCATTTGTATATGTTGTGTTGTATCATGTATGTGTTCTGTTATACACTGTGTATACGTACATGTGACATGTAATGTGTTGGGACAGGCAAGTATGGGATTGTTTGGGCTTGTGTGATGTGTAATGTGTTCGGGTATGCAAGTATGGGACCATATGGGCTTGTGTGATTGGACAGAAAAGTATGAGATTGTTTGGGTCAGTTTTAGAATAGGTAGGATGCCCAAGAGTGGGATCTTCCTAGGCCTATGAAGGTGCAAGATACACCTATATTCTTGTCGACAAAATACTATCGGGATTAGTAGTGCCCATATTCAAGGGATAGTGAGTGGGATTATATGTCCCTATATCCCATATGCATCCACCACTAGATAATTTCCAGAGGGGGGCAATTGATCTAGTGTGTGGGAAGTCGAAGAGAAGGCACTGGATGCTTTCCAAACTTGGGCAATAGATCTGGTATGTGTACTAGGGAAAATTAAGAA
>APFE030743298.1:146396-178483 GCA_000404065.3 Pinus taeda | reverse complement strand
AATAATAATAATAAATCACTAATATTATTACTATGAGCAATAAATAGTTTTTTTCTTTTCCAAATACAATGCAATAAAATGAAATGAAACAAGTGAACTGATTAAGAAAAACGATCTGGTGTTACTATAACTTTGCTTCGAAACCCATTTAAAAAATTTACACGAAAATTCATTTAAAAACATTTCAGCACATAATTGTAGGTGAGAAAACATGACGTTGAATTCTAAATGAAATTATCTAAATTGTATTAGAAAACATAGTCAATCTACCTTTACAAATGGAAGGAATGGAAGGAATCGCCCCCACTTCCTCTCGGCCAGCAAATCATTATATAATATATTATATATATTATATATATATATATAGATATATATATTATATATATAATTTTTTTTTTATTTCTCACAAAACTTACTACTCCTTCATTATATAAGTATAAAAATTTTTAATTTCCATGCAACAAACTAGTATCTCCATAATGTTTTGCAAAAAAGGTTTAATTATTATTCCTTTTATCTATATATGTTTGTTGATTATATTTTTAATTCCATACACAAACTTTTACCAAAAAACTACAACATGTAAGTAGTAGAATGTTTCTAAACAGTGAGGAAAACTAATATCGGCCCTATTGTGCATAACTTTTTAAGATCTAGGATTTATATGTTAAACATGAATAAGCTTTTAATGGATCATATAACTATTACATTCAAGCAAAACACAAAGGCGGATGTAAAATCAAATGAATTTAGAGATTATTATTTCTTAAGGTGATTTCAAACCTTTAAAGTTGCATGAAAATGAGTATTTTGTAACATTTTAAAAAATGTTATGGTAAGTAAAAGGGAGACACTACAAGTTAATAGTTTTTATATCTACATTGGAATATAGCTCCACCATCCTCACTGTCATCATTTATGGCTAATTGAATTAGAAAGGAAAGATTTCTACAATTATGAGAACAGCCCCCTTTTCACGATACATGGTAGATCAAGCCCATTGAATGTCTTTGGAGTGTCTATGTTATTTTATTGATTCTTGAACAATTTTGACGACTTTGATGGTGAATGTGGCGACGTCTACAATTAACTCTATCTTACAACCAGAATATTTTAGGTTTATAAAATCAATGTTCTCTTTTATATAGAGGGTTAAATAATTTAGTAGATGAAACAACTTTCCAATCTAGAGATATAAAAATATAAAAATATGGTACATCTTTTACTATTTATATAGATCTTTATTAATAGTCTCTACTATTACAATAACAAAAATTTATAATAATTTATCTAGGTAAAAAATCATATTTTTATGCTAGATAGTTCCTTCATTTGAACATTTAAAGAACACTAATATGGTTGAATGCTTACCAAATTAAAACACAGGTAGTCCAATAATTGTTCCTTTATTTGAACATTTAAATAACACTAATGTGGGCGAATGCTTACCAAATTAAAACATAAATAGCTCAATAATTGTGTTCGCTAGATGTCAAATCAACAAGGAAGAATTAACACACTTATCTCTCCATTTCAATGGTTGTTTAAATAGTGATGGAATGGATTTCATATAAACCTTCAATACTTATAAACCCATGATTCCACATTTCATAAAGTGCGGGATATATTTTACTGGAAAAAAACAAATTCCAACAATTTTGGGTTAATACAAAAATATAATAGAGTGAAAATAAATTCCACGAGAAGAAACAAATACAAATAATTGGTATTCCCATAAACATAGGGTGAAATATATCTTGATACTTTCCATTACATAAAAATAGGGTGAATGGGAGAGTGTAGTTTGAGTTTTACTAGAAACAAACAAAACAAAAACAAAACAAAACAAATTTCAACAATTTTCGGTTAATAGAAAATATAATAAAGTGAAAATAAATTCCACAAGGAGAAACAAATCCAAATAATTGTTATTCTCATAAAAGTAGGGTGATATATATCTTGATACTTGCCACTACCATAAAAATTGGGTGAATGGGAGAATGTAGTTTTAATTTTTCAAGGAAAAATAATTTTTTAACTCTACCCATCAAATTCCCATGGGCTAATGGTTTACAACTATTTTTTTTAATAAATACTGTGTGATGCATATTCAAACCCCTATTTGTAAAAAATTCACCCAACCGAGATAAATAACCCCCTAATTTTTCCCATGGGAAAATTTTGCCCCTAAATTTTTTTATAGTGTGTACAATGTCGAAGAGAAGAGAAGGCACTCGATGATTGCAAGATTTGGGCAACCTATCCAATGTGTGTACGAGGTCGAAGAGAAGAGAAGGCATTGATGCTTGCCAGATTTGGGCAACTGATCCGGTGAGTGTGCGAGATCGCAAAGAAGAGAAGGCACTAGATGCTTGCCAAAGTTGGGAATCGATTAGGTGTGTGTATAAGGTCAAAGAGAAGATAAGGCATTGGATGCTTGTCATAGTTGGACAATTGGTCCAATGTGTGTACGAAATCAAAGTGAAGAGAAGGCATTGGATGCTTTCCAGAGTTGGGCAACCAATCCCATGTGTGTATAAGGTTGAATATAAGAGAAGGAACTAGATGCTTGACAGAGTTGGGAAACCAATCCAATATGTGTACGATAGGAAAGAAGGCCACCGAGTGCTTGCCAAGTTTGGAAACCGACCCAGTGTTTGTAAATTAAAGAGAATTCCAAAGATAAGTATCAGTATTTCATTGATTTTTATTAATTTCAAATTATGAACATGAATATATTTTCTAATTTATGATATTGGGTTTATGAGCTAATTTGATTTGTATGATAGCATGCAAAATGAAATTGCAAGGTTCACGTCATGAATAAGTTGTTATTGAGGTATGAGTTAAATTATCACAATTTCTTTATAATGCAACTCATAAATATTTATGTGTTATGATGTAGGGAAGCGTGAAATTTCCCAGTATGGGTGGATGGACTTGGTTGTAAGGTGAATAGCAGTAACTTGAACATATCATAATGAGTAGTAGTTAGCTAATTAAAAATTTCAGGAACATGTCCATTGTGGGACACTAGAATCCAATGGTGTCTACTAATTTCCATGAAGCATGTTATGACCCGTAAGAAAGTATTGAGGTAGGGACTTGCCTCAACTATGAGACTTTCCTCATGTGAGGAAACCTTGCCAAGGAATGGATTGCCTGAGGTACTGAGAAGCAGAGAAGGGGATTCTTGAACTTGGAATGTGAGTGACTGCATGGAAGGGGGATCAGATCACATGAAGGATTCGAAAGCAGAGAAGGCAATGAAAAAAAATGATATTGATTTTTAAAGGGTCATGAGAATCACTGATTGGAACCAGAAGCACATTGGGGTGTTTCGAGAAGTAATGGGCTAGGAATTGTTCGCTAAAGGAACAAGGAGAGCAAGGATAGAAACATTGGATATTGAAGGTAGGAGACACTACAAATAAAAGGGACAAATCCAAGTTGAATTAAGTGCATTAGAAGCACCAAAACACTGCAAACATGGCCATTGGGAAATGGCCAAGTAGATGTGAGCAACATATCCTTTTTGGTTTGCTGAATAAGTGGATCTAATATTTGGGTATAAAGCTCAATTTTGTGTATTTCTTTGTTGGTAAGAACATTGAGGACAATGTTCCCTTTAGGGGGGGGGTTGTTTGTGATGCCCTTGGTATGCTTTCCCTTTGATTTTTGTAACGTAATGATACTCTAAAATATAAATGAAAGTATTTTCATGTAATGGCCTGAAGAGTGGGACCACAGATCCATGATCTAAGAGGGAAGATGAAAGATGTGCCCACGTGGGGTTGGTTGGAACCATTAATTAATTTTATGGTGCAATTATTAAAGAAAAGGAAGATTAAGAGTCTCAGAGGAACATGGAGAGACATCATGAGAGATTATAAAAAGGAATTTGCACAAAAATACCAGGGTTGTATTTTCCTCTTGGGAAGCACATGAAAAATGCTAGAAATTCCTACAAAGTGGAGGGAATGAAATTCCCTGGGAAGCTAAATTGTGACTTGGAGGAGATCAAGAAATTCATAGTAAATGGGAATGAGTGCTTGCCAAGAAAGACTGAGAAACCACTTATGGTGCTTGCTATAGATTTGATAAACCACCCAATGTCATATGTTTTTCCTATTCTCTGTGGGATGAATATGGCCTCTTGCTCAAAATATTAAAGAAATTCCCCGTAGTCTGTGATTTTGGCTTGGGGGTGACTATTACAAGTGATTTTGGTTGCACTGAGTCTAAGGTTGGGTGGAAAATTGAAATCGCACATTTAGTTTGTCCTTTATTTTATTGTAAATGAATGCATTCAACTGATAATTGTGATATTAAAGGTTTCCCTTGTGGTATTCAATGTGTACTTCTGAGAAATATACATGGTTGTAGGATGTTGGTGCGTGAGGTTTATTGACTGAAATGCTTGAATGTTTTGTATTTTTTCATTTGGATTTGTCATGCTTTTGTAAGTTAAATGCATGAAGTTTCTTTATAATGCATGTGGATATCTTATCTATGTTTGATGTGTTAATAATTGCCTAAATTAATAACAGGGAATGCCCTTCTTCCTAATTGTGGAAAAGGAGAGACTGATTCTCAGAAATATTTATGATTTAATATGGAAATGTGTATTTATGCACACTTGAGGAATACTTACTTCTTGTAAGATTTCGAGTTAATTGAATGTATTTTGGCATGCATTTATGAGCTTGATTCTAATTATTATTAGCTCGAGAGGCCTGCAGATCTTTGAACTGTGATTAGTTTGAAATTGGCCCAATGGGATTAAGTATGAATGAATGGATAAATCTTTGTCAAGATTTCTTTTATGCACTTAAAGGTTGGCTATCAAGCCTTGTTTTTATCAATGCCAAGCTCAAGAAGTATATATATATTATATATATGCACCTATGTAGGCCCTTGCATGCAAGAATAGGGGTCGGGTCAAGTCTCCCTCAAAGCTCAGGGGGATAGCTAGTTGGGCCACCAACATGTACACATGTTTTGTGGCTATGGAGGCCCTGAGAAAATTAAGGCCCGAAAATATATACTTATAAAAAGCTTTGAACTTGATTGAGTATGTGGGAGTTAGAAACTCTAAGCCCTAGATTAATTAGGATCTAAGCCTTATATTCCCATCTGGTCGAGCACCATGACCGAAAGTGAAAGCAATCGGTTTCAAATATGCAAAGTATACACTAGTGGATGACCCTCAGCGATTTGTGTATGTGACATCACCTTGGTGCTTAGAGATCATGACATCACCCTGATGCGTTGTAATAGCCCCTAGTTAAATTTCCATGTAAAAAATATAAGACCAAGGTCATGCGGCAGATATTCCAATCTGAATTTTGGGAAAAACATCCTAGTGGGTGTCCATTTGGTTTATTATGGCTAAAGGAAATTATCAAAGGTGTAGAGGCATTAATTGGCATTTTATTTATGAAATAATGGAAATTAGGGGAAAAGGAAGGTGAAAGATCACAGGTTTGCATGAGAGGGAAAATGAAGAAAATATAAGCCTCAATGATAAAAAGGCTTCTGAGGATCAGTTCAAGGCTTTTTGTTCAGTGTTAATATTTTGTCAATTCAGTCTTTGGCACTCTCATTCTATTCTCTCTTTCTCTCATATTCTTATACACTTAGAGTTTTCTTGGAGCACTCTTGGAAGAGTGTGGCATACTTTGGATTTGAAGTAAGAATGAAAAGGAAGAGTGGGAAAGTGTAAGAGGATAGCGAGATCAGCAGCTACAACATATTTTTCTTGTAGGTACAGAATTGCATGTATGATTTCCTTGCTTTATGGCATGCATGGTACATGCATGTGGTTTCTTGGTTCTAATCTATCATTGGAATGGAGGATTGACAATGGTTTTCCCTAGCCTTTCCATTTCCTATATAGCCATGGCATTGTGGGTTTTATCTTTGTTTTCTAGTTGGCACTAATGTTCCTAATGGTTGTGGGTTGAATTATTAGTTCCTGGAGCCTTGGTTGGACAAATGCTTTGGAAACCCTATAACAGCTTGGGTTGAGTTACTAGTCCTAGAAGCCTTAGTTGGTCAAATCCTCTAGAGCCCTTAGTGGGTTGAATTACTAGTCCTAGAAACCTTGGTTAGAAAAATTCCCTAGAGCCCGGCAGTAGCTATGGGTTGAGTTACTAGTCTTAGAAACCATGGTTGGAACAAATGCTTTGGAACCTTGGAAAGATTGGGTAGAGATTGATCTAGTGATGCTTAGTGATGTCCAACTGTGAGGTTGAATCACTTGTTGATGGTTGAGGTGGTTTGGCCTCTGGAAGCTTTGGTTTGGTTTTTTTTTTTAATTCCATGAGATCGCACGTTCATGATTGGAATATGGCATGAGGGTGACTGGTTGAAATAGAGACTTGGTTCAGCCCAATCTATGGTCGGGTGGTACGTGGAAGTCCTTGACTTGTTTGGATTTGCATATGTTAATAGAAGATCCTTTTCCTTTGGTATATCATGAGTACACGTGTTTGTCATTGTGTGGCTTTAGTGGTTGTTTCAACATTGATATATCTCTAGTTATTTGATCGTTATAAGCATGTTTTTGATAAACTTGATGTATGGATCTCATCATGTTTTGGTTAGAAAATGAAATATTAATGAATGAATGACCTAATAGATAACAATGCAGTTATTTGGAGGATACATCAGTCCTCTTTGATGATTCTCATATAGGTATGAGACCCCTATGCTCAGATCTATTGTTATGACCTGTAGATTTCATGTTTATGTTATGTTTGACAAAATGCATGCCATGGCTAGTAGGGGTCAGATCAAGTCCTTGTTCAATTGTTTGCATTATTAATCTTGTTTTAATGTTATTTATCATTGCTAGAATTTCATGAAGTTTTGGGCAGTGGCCTGAGTCCTGGACTTGAAAAATTAGCACAAAATCCATGTTTATTGGCACTGAACTACCTAAAAAAGGCCATAGTCACATGGATGCCTTATTGTGGGAGCGACTAGAGGGTCCCAGTCATATGCATGCATTTTAATGGGAGCGAATAAGGCTATAGGTCAATGAAAAATAAATTTCTCTTAGGAGTTGGACACCTAAAGGGGTTAGTTGGCTCATGAAGGTTCTGTAGCTTCTGAGGAAGATCAGATTGGTCTTGTCATGTTGATTCCACTTCCTTAACTATATATGGGGAGTTGAATCATATCATAGTAATTATTTGTCACATGTTTACCATGGTGGACGAGTTAGCTTGGGTAAATATGGGAGGAGGGTGTTATAGAGTGGTACCAGAGCAAGTTTCGTTCTCTTTGGGTGGTGTATGGTTTCCATTCTCTTTGGGTGATATCTGATACCACAAAGTGGCATCAGAGCATGGTTCAAGCCTTGGCCTAGACGGGCGGAATGTGTTTTTCATGCATGTGTGAAGGTTGTATATGTGTTTGACGTGTTTGCATATTGATGGTCATTGTTGTGGTTGTGTTGTCATGTAGAAGCTGTTAATTTTGTTGTTGGGATGTGGTTGTCATAAATGCATGTCGGTTGTATATGCATTTTCTATGCATGTTAGTATCTATATGTTGTTATGCATACATTGTCATGGTGAAGGTTGATGTGCATGAGGTCATTGTATGTAGTCGTGTCATCATGATTCTAATGTGTTGGCTGAGATGGAATAGGAGAAGCAGATTATTAAGGTGAGGTTGCACTACTCGACCTTAGGGTTAGAGAAGATCATCATACAGGTATTGTATGTTTGGCATGCAAGTATGTTAGTTAATGGATTGTTATATGCATTAGGGTTATATACATGTCTTTCATTCTATTGTTGTTGTGGTTACATGCATGTTAGATGCTAGTTAATCAGTGTGGTCATATGCACATGCGTCGACTAGTCGTTCATGGTAGTTGATTTGTTTTTATATGCATTGTAGTTGTACACATGATGATTATGGTCATTGCAGTTAAGATCTTGATGTTAAATTTATCGTGTTAGTATGAATTGATCTATGCAGATGGTTATGGTGATGATATTCTGGTATAAATCGATATTTTGTGATATTATGTTACACTAATCTGGACTAACTTATGTAGATGTGATAGCCTCCCCTGAGATATATTGAGATATGAGTTAATTATGTTGTCTATTTGGTTTATTTAACATGGTATGCTTACAAGTTGTTTGAATGTTTGATTAATTTCATGATATGAGTATGTGTCTATAATATTGTGTGAAGAAATGATCTTGTTTTAAGACGGTTGTACTAACGCATTATGCATTGAGATAGTTGATATGTACTTGAGTGCAAGTGGGTGCTAGTTGTAGTGTTGTGATTAATGACTATGAGTTGATTGTTGATTAGGACATGGTTGTTAGTCTTGGTAAAGGTTGATTTCAAATTAATAGATACAATGTCTTGATCTTTGGAACATGTGATTGTGATCTGGATTTAAATAGGATCACAACAAATTACAGATATGACCATAAATACAAATATGCAACAAAAATAATACTTCATTTCATTGATGTAAAATACTGAAATACGCTTACAAACAAAAATGGAAATAAACTATCTCGAGCGATGGTAGCTTATCTCTAAGAAGAGATGTGGCAGCTACATGCCTTTGAACTGTCTTACAATGAGGATCGAAGGCCTATTTATTTTTTAGAAACAATGGAAAACCCTAAACATCCAAAAATCTAACCCTAGGAGATGAAGCGCCAAACTATGGGCCACGTTTTGGGTAATTTGGTACATCAACTTCTCGGGGTCGTAACTATGATACGATCTCCATTTGATGTGTAAAATACCTCGTTAGAAAGATATATATGAGGATTACAACTTTTGGATGAGCAATATCGGTCCATGGACCCATGTCTCTCCCATTTTTCCCAAAAAACTTCATTTAGGGCCTCAAAACGGCTCCGGAAATTCAGGACCCGAAAAAACTACCAAAAATTTTAAATTGTGCTAGAAATAAGGAAACCTAAAAAATGAAGAAAAAAAAATTGTGGAGCTCCAAGTGGAATAGGTGGGTGGCCACCAATATCCACCTGGATCATTCCTCCCCCCTTAGGAAGCAACGTTCCCCATTGCATTGTGTTCCTCCATGAGATGAGGAAACTTCTACTGAACTTGGTCCTTGGTGAGCCACTTGCCCTGGTGAAGGAGTTGGCTTGTTTTGACAACTCGATATAGTTGGATCTTTTGATGTCAGGTGTTCTTGCTATGTGTGTCCATCATCCGATCATTTGTGGCCTATTCCATGAAATCTGGATTTAACTCTATAGGTGTGAGTTGTTCTGTAATGTCTGATGTGTCTAGCAATTGTGGGAAGTATGGTCGAAGGCAGTCCACATTGAACACTAGGTGAAGACCAAGGAATGGGAGGATGTTGAGCTCAAAAGAATTGTCTCCCACAGCCTTGGTAATGGTATACAAACCATATTGGAGTGGTCAGAGTTTCCAATAGGCTCTGGTAAAGCGTTCCTTTTGCAAATGCAACCAGACTTTGTCACCCACCCGAAACTTGTGTGGCACTCGATGTTGATCATGTCGCTGCTTGTATTTGGCATTCAATTTCTCCAAAATGTCATGTAGCTACTCGCGGATATGTTGGATGTGCTCAATGAAGTTGTTTTCCTTATCGGTTTTGGACTAGACATGAGCCAAATCTACCTGAGTAGCTGCAAATGGCATGGCCACACCAATCGGACATAGTGGCTAGAATCCCAAGCCCACTTGAAAGGGGTTGTGGCCAATCAAGCTGTGAAGAGCTCGATTATAGTTGTGTTGGACATAGGAGAGGTTCTCATCCCATGTGGGTGGATGCTTTGAGTTGTACATGCGCAGAATGTGTACGATCATCCTATTGACGACCTCTGTCTAGCCATCAGTTTGGGGATGGAAAGTTGTGGACTTAGTGAGATTGGTATCTAGCATCGGCCAAAAACTAGACCAAAATGCACTAAGGAACCTATCGTCCCGATTTGAGATGATAGATTATGGGATCCCAAAGTGCACCCACACTCGTTCAAAGAAGAGTTTAGCAGTGGCGTTTGCTATGATATTCTTCTTACAGGCCACCATAATGGCCATCTTCGAGAATCTATCGATGACAACAAAAACACAATCATTTCCATGCTTAGTAGAAGGAAGGCCTGTCATGTAATCCATGGAGATGGATTCCCGAGGTCGACCAGGGGTAGGTAGGGAAGTATAGAGGCCTTGCTTCTTGATGGTTAATTTGGCAATGGCACAGGTAGTGCAAGATCTGATGTACTTCTTGACATCTTGTCGAAGATTTGGCCAATAGAAATACTTCTGCAATACTGCCACCATTTTCTTGACCCCAAAATGCCCAGCAGCCCGACTATAGTGTGCTTCCCAAATCATCTTGGCATGCTCACTTAAAGGAACACAAAGGTGACCTAGGTGGCATGATAGCGCATCCTGGAGGTGAAAATCTAGAACATGCTGACCCTCAAAGAGCATCTAGTATATGTGGCTGAATTCTAGATCACTTTTGTAGAGAAGTGGCCAATCAAAAGTCTCATGCCCACAAGAGTTGAGCACAGTGGTTAACACCATGATTGTGGTCAGTTGAGCCAATCTGCAACATTATTGGTGTTTCCCTTCTTATACTTGATATTCAAATGGAACTTTTGTAGGTATGTGTACAATTTCTAACGACAATCATTCTGTAACTTCCCTTGTGTCTATAGGAACTACAGGGCCTGGACGTTTGTGTGGATGACCATTTCCTTCCCCAAAATGTAATGCTTCCATTATCGACAATCCTACACAATGGAATACATGTCTTTGTCATAAATGGGATACTTCCGGACCATGTCTGAAAGTGTTTCACTATGATATGCCACTGGATGCCCATGTTGAGTAAGGACTGCCCTAAACCATAGTCAAAGGCATATGTCTCGATCTCAAATGGTTGTTGCAAGTCTGGTAACGCAAGCACTGGTGCCGAGTAAAGGTGATATTTCAACTTTGTGAATGCCTTCTATTGAGATTCAAACCAAAAGAATTTTTCTTTTGCTCCTCCCTTGGTGACTTGACTTAAGGGCCAAGTGATATGAGAGAATCCAACACGAACCTGTAGTAGAAATTGGCAAGACCCAGAAAGCTGAGGAGATCTGCCATAGTGGTTGGAGCTGGCCAATCCCGAATGACTTGGATCTTGGTTGGATCCACATGCACCCCCTATTCATCAATAATGTATCCCAGATACTGAATTTGGGTCATGCCAAAAGTGCATTTCTCCAAATTGGCACATAGCTTATGTTGCCACAGTGTTTGGAGAACCTGTCAAATGTGATGGAGGTGCTCTTCCCAACTCTGGTTGAAGATCAAGATGTCATCCAAGTATACCACTACAAATGAGTTGGTGAATAGCCACAAGATGTCATCCATCAGCCTCATGAAGGTTGCACGAGCATTTGTCAACCCGAAAAGCATAACCAACCATTCGAAAAGGCCCTCCTTGGATTTGAAGCCAATCTTCCACACATCGGAGGATTCGATTGGTACCTAGAGATATCTTGACTTCAAGTCAATCTTGCTGAAATATTTTCCCCCCTTCAGTTGGTCCAGAAAGTCATCAATTTGTGGGATTGGGTACCTATTCTAGACAGTGATCTTGTTCAGTGCCCGATAGTCAATACAGAGTCTCCAAGTCCCATCCTTCTTCTGTACCAACACGGTCAGGCTCCCACAGGGCGATGAACTCAATTGAATGTGTCTTTTCTGCTACAGTTCCTGAATCTGCCTCTTGATTTCGTTGTTTTCTAGAATGGAGCATCGATAGATTGGTCCATTGAGAAGTGATGCACCTAGGGTCAGATCGATGGAGTGCTTGACCTGGCAGTGTAGAGGCACCCCTGTGTGGGAGGCGAAGATGTCCTTGTACTCCTCCATGACGTTTTTCATCTGTTGTTTTCGTGCAGAGGGGCCATGTTTGTAGGTCATGGCCACCGTCTTCTTCTTTCCTTAAGGGAGTATCATCAGGAAAACAAATTTCTCAGTTTTGGAAATGAGCTTACTGTATTGTTTTGCAGTAACCAAAGAGATGGTAGTAGGTGGTGCTACCTCTGGTATCCTATACAACTTATTTCCCAAAGTAATAATAACAACATAACGCCTGGACTCATACACAGCATGTCACTTCCACAAGTACGGTTGGCCTAGTAATACATCACAAACATCAAGGGGAGCAATGTCACACAATACCTCATCTGTGAAGGGCTTGATGTTGTATGGAAGGCGACACTGCTGGCTCACGCGAAGATCCCATCCTTGGTGAAGAGACCCAATGGTGTATGGTTGTGGATGTGTTGTGGTCAGTAAGCCCAACCGCTTGACGACCTCTACCAAAATGAGGTTCTTTTTTCTCCCGCTGTTGACAATGAACTGTAGCGGGGAACCCTGTACCCACATCTGGGAGTAGAAGAGGCGCTCCTCCTCCTTTAGATCTTCGATTTCCTCCTTCTAGATCTTCATGGTGGCAACGGTGGCGTTGGGATTCAAAATGATAATCTACTTCCTTTTATCATTCCCCTTATCGAGTTTTAACTCAGAGTCGGAACATGCATCTGATTCTGAAGACTTTAGCTCAGCCACTAGTGACTACTTGGCTCGACACTCACCTGTTTTGTGAGTGGAGCTCTTATGGAACTCACACCACCTTTGTGTGTCCTTTGTCGGCTTCATGGTGTTTTTATTTTCTTGTGGCTTTGGTGAGTTGTCCTAGGCCACCCCACCTTGGCTTTGACCTTTTCTCAGCAGTTTGGGGGCACCTTTCCCTTGCTTCAAATTCGTAGATCCAAAGTCTCGCTTCTTCTTTTTAAACTTATGCTCGATCTTGTCAGCATATCAGTATGTCATGTCGAGCGAGGAGATGTCTAGGAAGTCCATCTCATCCTGGATGTACCTGTGTAGGCAGCCATAGTATTTGAGTGCCAAATGCAGCTCAAAATCGTTGATAACCAACTATGTGAAAAGGGTATGAAAAATATTGGTAAACTCTGGCACATCTTGGTCCCTTCCTTGCCACAACGTGGTCCACTTTATGTATTTACCCTCATAGCTTTTGACAAGGTAGTGTTGCTCCTTGATGGCATTCCGGAATGAATTCTAAGTGGGTGCGGCTGAAAACAATGATGTCGTACTTTCATCCTTCTGCTCGCAGTAGGTTTCCCACCAGTCCTTGACACGGGGGGCGACTTTGAGAAGATTGAAAGTAATCTTTTCCCGGCCGTAAAAATCATGGATAGAAAAATACCCTTCTAGCAGATTTAACCATTTATCTACAGTGTCTTGTTATCGGGAAATATAGTGTCCATTCAGAGCTTCTAGTCCCACTAAGACAGGTAACTATCTTAAAAACAAACAAACTAAAGTTACTTTTGTTTTCTTTTATGAGAAGTAGATAGACGAGAAACAAAGAGTACCAACCTCAATCTTTCGCTTGGTCCCTTGTTTGTTTCCTCTCCCCTCTGACAGATCTTTACCGCTCCTTCCTTGCTTACCCCACTTCAAAGAGCACCTATAAAGTCAAAGCAGCATAATACCTTGAAAGTAAAGAGATCTACAATCATAAACAATATAGGACCAAATATATACTGACAACACAAATGCATATATCATGAAACATACAAGAATGTGGAGGAAAACTTAAATAGCTTTATTGATAGAAAGAGTAGAAGAGAGGATTACAACCCATTGATATAACCCACCGTCATCCTCCCAGCATGAAAGGCCTTCTTCGCCTCATGAAAAGCTTAGATCACCCAACACTATGATGTTTCACCAAGAAACCAATAGCACTTCCTTACAAAATACAAGATTCCAGCCTCTGGATCTCTGGGATGAGGGGTCCATATATAGATGTTTGCAGGGGGGTGAGTCAGCTTCTGGGATTTTGATTAGTGTTCTCTCTCTGATAGTTCTTGGTTCCACTTGGAGATTCATGATCTCTTACTCATCCCTGGGTGAGAATTCAGAGAGGCAAGTGTCACAGGAGAAGTTTCTGGAAGATTCCATGATCATCCACCTTGCAAAACTGTCTCTGCCATTTGTCTACTCTCACCCATTGCACCCTACAGAAGGGATTTTCAATATGCATCACACTTTTTGCATGGGGCAGGTGAGATGCATCACACCCTTAGCACTGAGCAGTCTGTATGGTCCAGTTTTGGCCAGTTCTGAGCAATTTTCCATGGAGAACTTCTGGGAGATGATGTAATCAGCTGACCTTGTTCCTTTAGGGTATGAAACAACACTTTTAGGGACTCAAAATCCCTTAGTATATGGACATATATGATTGGGTTTGCAGTGCCCAAATATGTCTATAACAGTTGCCCCCTAAAGCATGAGTTCGTAAATCTTTTGATGTCGGTTGAAATGCTTTATCATGAGGATCCGAGGTTTTTTGAACTGGAAGGCGACTTGTAATAAGATACAATAAAATACATTATCTTCATAATATTTTCATGATTTAGCTGAGGTGGGCATTCCCATGCTCATCTTTATAAATTCATTTTCATGTACATAGGACAGACAACCGTCTGTGTGGCATACTGATGATTCTGATAGAGCCATCATCCTTTGATTTGGATGATCATCTGTGCAGCAATGATGTACATTTGATGTCTTTATTTTCCTGAATATATCGCAGCCCGAATGGATGAAACTAGATCCAGGGTCTTCAAACTCATTCAATATTTGCCTGAAGTACAAGTCAATCCATGTGAAAATATGTTCTAGAGTCAAACATGGAACGACATCGCCTAATTACCAGCCAATGATGTAAGTTGTTAACAAGCACAAGAGGAATCACCGATAACGATGATGACCCTCAAGGTACGACAATACAATTCACGTGGTGTGAAAATGGGACTTGGCATCAAACACCACGTAAATCTTTTGGTCGAAGGCCATTGATGTGAACATGTCACCGGAAGTGAGAAACTTGCCATTAAGGCATGCAAGCTTCAAAGTACTGAAAGGGTTGTTCCTAGATCAACTTCTTGGATAATGAGCTGATGTCGACAAGAAGTGACCCGCCATAGGAGGGCATTAATGAATCCCACATCTACGACACAAAACAGAGCAAATGATTTTGTGGAGGTGAAAATGATCTGATGATACAAGGTTTAGGATGGCATTCATGAAAGAATGAAGCGTGAAGGTATTACAGTGGATGAGACACAAGCTGGGTTGGTGAATTCTCTTGGCGACTTCTCTTGAACATATCGGCAACACTGAAGTGGATTGGTAGTGTTAACCCAAAAAATGGATAGTACGATGGACCAATGGTAATATGACCGATGAACAGAATAACCCGACCTGACTCAATCATGGTGATGGAGTGAAAGTGTCATGTTCAAGAGCGACTTGCTATCAATAAAGTTTCTTCAAGTTTTCTTCCCAATTTTTCCCCAATCATTGCTGACTAGTACCTCTTTATTTTTTTCAAGCTTGAGGAGGATAACATATGCTTGTTCTATAATTTTCCCTTCAGGCAAACCCGTCTCTATGTTTTAACAAGCCTAGTGACATTGAAACTCGTTCTTGTCTGCATGGACAAGTTTGTCACTATTGGTTTTAACGAGTTTAACGACAAAGGATGACCCAGTCCTTTTTCAATTTTAGAGAGTCTGAAAACGGACATAAAGGAAACTCAGTAATCCTTTTTCGTCATATAATCCCTTAAGGTTTGAAAAAGTATAAAATAATACGAAAGGGATGAATTTTCGATAGTTTTAACGAGCCGAACAAGACAAGCGCTCGATCTTTTTGTTTAATGATCCCTCAGGTCCAAAAAGATTAAAATCTAGATGAGGGATAGCACTTCCGATCGTAACGAGCTGGAGAGGCCAATTTCTCCACAATCTTTTCATATTTTACGAGTCAGACGAAAAGAGCTTAAAGGAGACTCATTTTTCGAGGAATGAACGATATTTTCGGGTCGCAGTGGTTCCAGGTAAGGTTTGGAAATTTCCAATAATGGCAGTGTTAAGAGGATGGCCAACAGAACCACTCATCACAGTTGTTCCTCAAAAGGGTAAACAATCAAATGGAGGCATATGATCGGCTAAAACAGAGTGGAGGTGATGGTAAGAACACGAACAAGGCTCAAAAGCTGATGATAATGCATTCGCAATGGTTATTTACTAGAGGTTGGTTCATTTTTTAATGAGCTTAAACTCTGGTGGAACATATTCTCATTGCTTAGATTTAATTTTTAACAAGCTTGAACTTTGTGTAAAACTGCTTGTGTCAGTCGTATAATAAGGATGTCTCATTGATAGGTTCAATTTTTAGGGAGCTTGTACCATTCGAAACTTTGCTCTGCTGCCTTTCACATGCAAGCTAGGAACGACCAACTACTATCCTAGGGGTTAATTAACTACTAAGGTTAGGTAGGAAAATTCTTCCTTTACCTTGTCGGTGCCATTTGGCCCCTACAAAGGTGAATGGTCGATCCAACCAATCACCTAACTTAAGCAGTTGAAGTCAGCAAAACTGTGGAGTTAGCAGTATGCTGGTCACTTGTCACTTGCATACAAAAGGTTTACATGCCCCCAGGTATAAATAAGTAGAGTTTCCAGGTTACCATATGAAAGTTCTCACATTTGCAAGATTGCTCCATCCGCATCGCAGACAAAACACTTCCTTGGCGATGTCTATCGAAATAGATAAAGGTGAATGGCACAGTCACCTCCACTCACATAACTTTAACGAGGGAATCTTATTCCGATCTAATCCCATTTTCCTAAATGGATAGGTGTCTCAGACTAGTCACATATCCTTTGCGGAAACCTACCCTATACCTAAATTTTTCTTGCCAAAGCAGACCAGGGTGCATGCCCCCTGGGTTTCAGTCACAATCACTGAATTACTCACACTCATCAGGTGGACAGACTAGAGATTGATGAGACATTCCTTACACAAAAAGACCAGTTAGGGATGGTGTTTGACTATTAGCTATGTGTGAGACGGGGAATGAAAGCTGGTCTATGAGTTGGACCACTCTGCCTTCATGCGGAAAACACATTACTCGAAAGAGTAAGGAGACAATGGCTCCCATGCTATAAATGTAGTCACACCCAAGGAGTAGATTGTAATCTAAAGGTCCTTGGACTACCATTACGCTCAGATAAATTATTTTCCTTCTCAAAGTTATAGGCAAATTTGGAAGGATCCCTAACGGACCACTGTTTCCTTTGTCGAAGCCTGTCAAATTTCACATCTCAGGCAGAAGCGATGGCGAACCAAGCGCTTTCCAAGCAGTTGAGGAAAGGATACTCACAAAATCCCCTTCATCTATGAGAGTACCGACCATGACCATTTTTTAAGCTTGTACAATGATTCGGAATGGTACATTAGACGGTAAACGGGGTCTGCCTAGTAGATTCCAGTCGAAGGAAACAACTAGGTTTCTTGGAGGTGGGACCGAATAAATGGCTGGATATGACTCTGACGAACTTCCTTCTTGCGGTAAAGGAATGGGTAAATTTCCCCCATGTTCATTGGATTCTGTGCTTACAAAGAGGATTTGAATGGTGTTGTTCTCATTCTCTTTGTTGACTGTATCATTTGAAGGTGGACCTTCCGAGGACAAGACTGGGTCGACTACCATCTCGACCTGTTGACTTTGGTCTGATGTGGACTCAAAGGGTTTATCTTCAATGATAGATGCTTCGACTGACCACAAAGGTGTGTCAGTTAGATTTTCATCTAGTGATGGACTCAGCAAGAGTTTCTTGTATCCAGGAGGAAGCCATATTCGTGAAGCAGGACGGTTATCCAAGACTCTTTTAGCTTTGTCTAGGAAGGGACAACGGTGGATGACATGATCGCCTTCACACAGTTTACAAGGAAATTTATATTTTCCTTTTTGTCCAGAGACTTCATTTTCACTAGTTGAAGTTGTACTTTCAACATGATCGTCAGAGGTTGAGGACACCGGATTGTGCAAGCGGGGAGACCAGTCCCTTAAGATCCATGGGAGGCAAGGACAATCTCGATGATAGTGGTCTCCTTTGCAAATGACACATGGAGATTTAGGTTTGGACAGTGCAGTGTGCGGATTTTCACTAGACGATGCATGGTTGCCCCTTTTTACCTTTGGCTCCTTCTTCTTCTTCTCCTTCCCTTTCTTCTTCTTCTCAGTTACTTGGTTTTTAGTAGCTTCACCAAGTGAAGAGGAAGAAGGAGAGGGAGAAACAAACGAAGTAGAAGGTTGGGGCGTAACTCTAGTATCATCTAGTTGCTGATTTGATTGCTCGGGAATCATGGTGCTTTCAACGACAGAGGTCAAGAAGAGCCATATTGGCAAGCCAATTGTCAGTCCTGGAAGGGACAATGTGGCCATATGAGGTGCACCAACATCTCCCCAAGAGGAGAAAGGACTAGGATTTCCCCCAAGGGGAAATCCTTGGTTGGTGGACTCCATTTTCTCAACCCAAGACCAATGAGGGAATAGTGATATTATTCCGATTAAAATAAATTTTATGGCGCTTTGACACAACTTGATTTTTCAATTTTTAAGAGTCGAGAAAAATCTAAAGATGACTCTAGTTGCCTTCGATTTTTAATGAGCCTGAAGTGACAAGTGCTCAGATGGACCTTTTCCTTTAAGGAGTCTTAAAAAGAATGAAAGAGACTACTCTAGAAATCTAGACAGAGGGATTACCAAACCAATTGCAAAACTGCAGAATACTTTTTACGGTACGGCAGTCAATCTTCCCGAATGTTGTGTTCAGTGCATTGCAATCGATAGGGCGGCAAACATGGCTTTCTGAGGATAAAGGATATAGCCTATTGTGGTCTCCCATTATATACTCGATGGTACATGGGAGCACAAGTCTGTACTGGCACTTGTCGTCTCAAAGAGGATGAATCACCCAACCTACGATGAAAGCGATAGTTACCAGGCTTTACAACGCCAAAATACATCTCTAGACTAGAATTCTAAATGTTGTGCATTAGGTTCCAAAGCATTTTTATGTTCATTGAATTTATTTTACAGTTGATCTTTCTTAAGAAGTTTGCCTTTAAGGTTCACCGCGTGATTTAGATATACAATTCCTAAAATGCAATCTAAGATGATAAAAAGTCATTTATTTTTCTTTTTGCAATGAAAATCCTAGCTACTAAGGAAAGAGAAGCGAGATTCTTTCAACATAGAGCAGAGAACACACACTAGATGCACTGTCCTAAGTCAAAATCAACAAGCAGTCTAAATTCAAATGCACATGCTTGTATTTGTTTTCCGCTTTCTTAATGTGTGAATGAAAAAAAGAATGCTAAGTACAAATCTGAATTATCTTTTCAAAGCGACAGTACTAACAATTTTCTCTTCAAAAGACGAAAGGAAGATAATGATGTCACTTTGCGATTTTGAATTGAAAACTTCTTTCGACACTTGAAATACTATTAATTCAAATCAAATACAATAGTAATAGTGTAATCGACCATCAAGAAGAGTAGGATTCTTTTCTTTGACTGAAAACGAAACTTGCGACACTTCCAAATCAAAAGATGACAGTTCGATTAAGTCAGTTATTTGTAAAGGAGAATTGTAAATGGCGAACAATACATAAAAACATTCACAATTCTTTGTACAATGGAGGTTGAATAATGCAAAGGAAGGAAGTTTCTACAGTGGTATACTGATCACAGACAGCAAAACTCCTTAATAAAGCTGAAGAGAACGAAGAAAAAACCAAAATCTGGAGGCAGAAACAGTCTTATTTGATCATCGCACCTGTAACACAGGGAAACAGGGATGCATCTCACCTACTACACATGGGAGGTGTGATGCATCCAGATTTCCAAGAGGAGAAGGTGCGATGATCTAGGGACGAGACTTCAACTTGGTTTTTGGTCATAGTTTGTAGCTTAGTTTAGGGATTTAGGCTGAGCTAATGATAGTCAGTAAATACAAATCATAGGGGCTTATCTAATGAGGTTACTTGAGCCACCACCAGGGAAATTAGAATGTTTTCAAATCAATTGTTCAGTTTATAAACAAAACCGAGAGATGGACTGAAGCAACATTGATCTACTTTGCACTTGCATGGAAAATGCAATTCGAAGGCTAGTTGGCTTGACTTCAGGATCCGTCTATAGTTTATAAAGAAAACAAATATAGACAAGCAAACAAGTTATTCACTCCCCAATGGAGTCACCATTTTGTTATCGGGAAATCTAATCTCCATTCAGAGCTGCTAGTCCCACTAAAATGGATAGCTATCTTAGAAACAAACAAACTAAAGTTACTTTCGTTTTCCTTTATGAGAATTAGATAGGAGAGAAACAAAGAGTACCAACCTCAATCTTTTGCTTGGTCCCTTTTTTGTTTCCTCTCCCCTCTAACAGATCTTTGTTTCTCCTTCCTTCCTTACCCCGCTTCAAAGAGCACCTGTAAAGTCAAAGTAGCATAATACCTTCAAAGCAAAGAGATCTACAATCATAAACAATATAGGACCATATATATATTGACCACACAAATACATATATCATGAAGCATACAAGAATGTGGAGGAAAAATTAAATAGCTTTATTAATAGAAAGAGTAGAAGAGAGGATTACAACCCATTGATCTGACCCAACGTCATCCTCCTAGCATGAAAGCCCTTCTTCACCTCATGAAAAGCTTAGATCGCCCAACACTATGATGTTTCACCAAGAAACCAACAGCACTTCCTTACAAAATACAAGATTCCAGCCTCTGGATCTCTAGGATGAGGGATCCATATATAAATGTTTGCAGGGGGGTGAGTCAGCTTCTGGGATTTTGATTAGTGTCCTCTCTCTGATAGTTCTTGGTTCCACTTGGAGATTCATGATCTCTTACTCATCCATGGGTGAATTCAGAGAGGCAAGTGTCACAAGAGAAGTTTCTGGATGATTCCATGATCATCCACCTTGCAAACTGTCTTTGCCATTTGTCTACTCTCACCCATCTCACCCTACAGAAGGGATTTTCAATATGCATCACACGTTTTTCATGGGGCAGGTGAGATGCATCACACCCTTAGCACTGAGCAGTCTGTATGGTCCAGGTTTGACCAATTCTAAGCAGTTTCCATGGAGAACTTTTGGGAGATGATGTAATCAACTGACCTTGTTCCTTTAGGATATGAAACAACACTTTTAGGGACTCAGAAGCCCTTAGTATATGGACATATATGATTGGGGTTGTAGTGCCCAAATATGTCTATAACACGTCTACATCTATCTGACCCCCAAATATTGGAATGTCAAAGTTAACTTGTATCTTAAAGTGTGTGATGCTTCCATAGTAGCTGCTGGAAGTAGATGTGTCCATCATCACGTTCCTTTTTTGCTCAAGGGCCTCTTCGATCTAGTCTTTCTTTTCATCTGCCATGGGAGGCCGTCAGGATTTGCGAGGTTGATCTTGCAGAGGTTCGACTAGTTCAAGCCCTAACTCCTTATACCTCGACCTCATTGGGGACATGCAAAGAAAAATAGAGAAAGAGCAAAGCGGTCTGATACTACTGATCTAGATTTAAACAGGAACACAACAAATTATAGATATGACCATAAATATAGAGATGCAACAAATATAATAGTTCATTTCATTGATGTAAAATATTGAAATACGCTTACAAATAGAAATGGAAATAAACTAGCTCAGGCGATGGTAGCTTATCTCTAAGAAGATATGTGGTGGCTACATGCCTTTGAACTGTCTTACAATGAGGCTTGAAGGCCTACTTATTGTTGAGAAACAATGGAAAACCTTAAACATCCAAAAACCTAACCCTAGGAGATGAAGCGCCAAACTATGGGCCCCGTTTTGGGTAAATTGGTACATCAACTTTCGGGGTCATAATTTTGGCATACGATCTCCGTTTGACACACACAATACCTTGTTAGAAAGATCTATCCAAGGACTAAAACTTTGGGATGAGAAACATTGGGCCATAAACCCATGTTGTTCCCACTTTTCACAAAAAAAAAAATGTCGCTTAGGGCCTCAAAATGGCTCCGGAAGTTCAGGACCCGAAAACACTGCCAAAAGTAGTAAATTGTGCTAAAAATAAGAAACTAAAAAATTGAAAGAAACAATGGTGGAGGTCCAAGTGGAATAGGCGGGTGGCCACCAATATCCACTTGGATTAGACTGACATGCATGAACAGTTTTCAAGGCCACATGCTTGGCATTAGTGTGACAAGGTAACAGTTGATTTGTTTATATAGCTAACAGTGGGTTGATGTGATAACACATAGTAAGACTCAATTACAGCAAGGTAAAAGTTAAAAGAAACTAATTAGGTGAGAATTCCTTTAGCTATGTTTGGAAACCATAATTCCAAATGAATGAGGTCTTTGCCTGAACACAGGAAGTCACCTTAAGCTAGATTTTGTCTGATATTATGTGGATATGTGTTATATTTATGAAGATATATTTGATAGGTATAATAGTTGGTTTCCAGTTATGGTTGGATTCGTCAAGGAATTGGATTCCTTTGAGAGATTATATATGTACGTGTTGAGTTACAAGTCAGTGCATTAGGTACAACAAGGCAAGGTATCTGGAATATTGTTATATTTATTTATACACTGACAATTATTTGTTTATGGTAGTACAATGTATGGATTGCATAGTAAAACAAATTTCCATGGAATCTTGAAGAAGGCTCGGTTTGAGATTTCCATGGAAGCATTGGTAACCCATGGGGGTTTAGTCATGGTGTTTGTTGCTAGTTTTTGCTTTCAATATTTTTTTATTTGTTTTTGCTTGGCTTGAAATTTTGTTTATATATGGTGCATGGCCATGCCACTTTTTTTTGATGTCATATATTTATAGGTCTTTCATGGTTTCTTCTTGTTCTTTTCTTGGTCTTTCATTTTATGATTTGAGGTTCTTGCAATTTGGTTAGGGAAAGAGGAAAGTTAATGGGGCTAGGGGAGATTTGAATGGAACTTAATAGGTAATTTAAGACTTGGATGAATATTGGTGCATGAGTAAAGGGTAGCTAAAGGTAAGAATACAAGAGTCAATATAACACCCTCCTCCCACATCTACCCAAGTAATTTTCCAACCGGGGTAAAAACGTGACGAAGAGTTACTATGATATGATTCAAATACCTATGTATCAGTTAAGGAAGTGGAGCAAACATAATACAACCAACCCAACCTTTTACACATGCAACACAACCCCCAGGAACCATCCAACCCATCCAGGTGACCAGCCCCTGAGACAAACTGACATTTTTTTGCATTAAATCCTCATTCATTCCCTTGACATTGCCATGCATGCGACTAGGAACCTCCAGTCGCTCCCACAACAAGGCATGCTATTATAGACATATTTGGGCACTGCAACCCAAATCATATATGTACATAAACCAAGGGCTTTTGAGTCCCTAAAAGTGTTGTTTCATGCCCTAAAGGAACAAGGTCAGCTGATTACATCATCTCCCAGAAGTTCTCCACAGAAAACTGCTCAGAACTGGTCAAAACTGGACCATCCAGACTGCTCAGTGTAGAGGGTGCGATGCATCTCACCTGCCACATGAAAAAAGTGTGATTCATACTGAAAAGCCCTTCTATAGGGTGCGATGGGCGAGAGTAGACAAATTGCAGAGATAGTTTGCGAGGTGGATGATCATGGAATCTTCCATAAACTTCTCCTATGACACTTGCCTCTCTGAATACGCCCAGGGATGAGTAAGAGATCATGAATCTCCAAGTGGAATCAAGAACTATCAGAGAGAAGACACTAATCAAAATCCCAGAAGCTGACTCACCCCCCTGCAATCATCTATATATGGATCCCTCATCCTAGAGATCCAGAGTCTGGAATCCTGTATGTTGTAAGGTCGTGTTGTTGGTTTCCTGGTGGAACATCATAGTGTTGGGTGATCTAAGCTTTTTATGAGGTGAAGAAGGGCTTTCATGCTGGGAGGATGACACTGGGTCAAATTAATGGGTTGTAATCCTCTCTTCTAATCTTTATATCAATAAATCTATTCAAGTTTTCCTCCACATTCTTGTATGTCTAACAATATATGCATTTGTTTGGTCAATATATATCTGGTCCTATATTGTTTATGGTTGTAGATCTCTGCACTTTGAAGGTATTATGTTGCTTTGACTTTACAGGTACTCTTCGAAGCGGAGTGGTCAAGGAAAGAGTGGCAAAGATCTGTCAGAGGGGAGAAGGAACAAGCAGGGAACCAAGCGAAAGATTGAGGTTGGTATTCTTTGCTCCTCTCCTATCTACTTCTCGTAAAGGAAAATGAAAGTAACTTTAATCTGTTTGTTTCTAAGATAGCTACCCATCTTAGTGGGACTAGAAGCTATGCATAGATACTAGATTTCCTGATAACAAAATGGCAACTCCACTGGGGAGCGAATAGCTTGTTTGCTTGTCTATATTTGTTTTCTTTATAAACTTACAAACGGAGCCTGAAGCCAAGCCAGCTAGCCTTCAAACTGCATTTTCTATGCAAGTGTAAAGTAGATCAATGTTGCTTCAGTCTATCTCTGGGTTTTGTTTATAAACTAAACAATTGACTTGCGAACATCCTAATTTCCCTGGTGGTGGCTCAAGTAGCCTCATTAGATCAGCCCTTGTGATTTACATTTACTAACTATCATTAGCTTGGCTTAAATCCCTGAACTAAGATGCAAACTGTGACCAAGAACCAAGTTGAATTCTCATCCCTAGACCATCACACCTTCTCCTCTTGGGAATCTAGATGCATCGTACCTCCCGTGTGCAGTAGGTGAGATGCATCTCTCTTTCCCTATGTTACAAGTGCGATGATCAGATAAGACTTCTTCTGCTTCCAGATTTTGGTTTTTGTTCACTCTCTTTAGCTTTATTCAGGATTTTTGCTGTTTGTGATCAGTATACTACTATGGAAACTCCCTTCCTTTGCATGATTCAACCTCCATTATACAAAGAATTGTAAATGTTTTTATGTATTATTCGCCATTTACGGTTCTCCTTTACAAAGAAGTAGCATAATCAAACTGTCATCTTTTGATTTCGGAGTGTCACAAGTGTCGTTTTCAGTCAAAGAAAAGAATCCTATTGTTCTTGATGGTCGATTACACTGTTACTCTTGTATTTTATTTGAATTAATAGTTTTTCAAGTGTCGAAAGCATTTTTCAATTCAAAATCGCAAAGTGTCGTCATTATCTTCCTTTCGTTTTTTGAAGAGAAAATCATTAGTACTGTCGCTTGAAACGATTCATATTTGTACTTAGCATTCTTTTTGTCATTCACACATTAAGAAAGCGAAAACAAATACATGCACGTGCATTTGCATTTTGACTGCTTGTTGATTTTGATTTAGGACAGTGCATCTAGTGTGTGCTCTCTACTCTATGTTGAAAGAATCCCGCTTCTCTTTCTTTAGTAGCTAGGATTTTCATTGCAAAAAGAAGATTAAATGATTGTTTATCATCTTAGATTGCATTTTAGGAATTGTATATCTACATCACGCAGTTAACCTGAAAGGCAAACTTCTTAAGAAAGATCAACTGTTAAATAAATTCAATGAACATAAAAACGCTTTGGAACCTAACGCACAACCTTTAGAAGTCTAGGCTAGAGACGTATTCCAGTGTCGTAAAGCCTGCCAACTATCAGTTTCATTGTAGGTTGGGTGATTCCTCCTCTTTGAGATGACAAGTGCCAGTACAGACTTGTGCTACCACGTACCGTTGAGTATATATTGGGAGACCACAATAGGCTATATCTTTTATCCTTAGGAAGCCATGTCTGCCACCCTATCGATCGCAATGCACTGAACACAACATTCAGGAAGATTGACTGCCGTATCATAAAAAGTATTTTGTAGTTTTGCGATTGGTTTGGTAATCCCTCTGTCTAGATTTCTACAATTGTCTCTTTCATTCCTTTTCAGACTCCCTAAAGGAAAAGGTCCATCTGAACACTTGTCACTTCAGGCTCATTAAAAATCGAAGGCGACTAGAGTCATCTTTAGCTTTTTTCTTGACTCTTAAAAATTGAAAAAGCAAGCTGTGTCAAAGCGTCTAAAATTCATTTAATTCGGAATCATTTTTTTCCCTTATTTTGGGTTGATCGAGTAACCTGCAATCGTGGAAGAAATTCAATCAAAACCCCGTCATTTGCGGAGATTAACGAGTCAACTATCTTTGACTCTGGAGACGAAACTATTCCAAACAAAGCGAACTCATTTAACCAGATCAAAGTCCCCTGGTTTGCTTGGAACTTGTGTTCCAACATCCTCAGGGACTCTGGTTACTCCAACCATCTCTGGTACCCCTGCCTTTACAGAAGAAGTTCCACGGCCACAAGAGGACATTAGAACTAATCCTAGTGTAATGGTAAACACTTCTATTCCTGAATCAACTCCATCTACAGCTGATTCGGAAGGTTTTACCCTCCAACAACTGTCGTTGCAGAGTCTATACCTTCTTCGGCACTAGAAATAGTTTACGAACCTGATGGTCTACCTTTCCCACCTGGATTGATTGTTATAGAAGAGATTGTGGAGGATCTTCCATACAATACTCCATTGCATTTTGGAGCCGGGATCACCCTATATCCTTCTTCATCAGAAGTTAGTCTCCCTTCATCGCAAGTTCTTGTAGAATCGCTCGGAAATATTTTGGATAGACTAGATATGTCTGAACAATTGTCGACATCTAGTATTGTGTCATCTGACATAGCAGCAGTGGAACCTCTTGCTGCTACTCCAACAATGTTCGCTAGTTTACCATATTTCCCAACTAGCTCTCAACCGCTAGATGGAGTCCATCCAGGGACTGTTTTGACAGTATGGTCAATTCCTGTTTTTTCGTCTGAAATAATATCTGGAATCTCTTATGTTGAGTCTCAGCAAATTGATCCTTCGGAACAGTATCAATTTGGGCAGTCTGGTCCCCAAAGGAAAATCATTCCTTTGAGCACTGGATTGTCGCCATATTGGGGGCAGTATGCCCTTTCATTGTTTCCTCCAGGTGAACAACCATATGGGAGTTCGTAACAAAATTCAGGTCATGCTGGAATTACATCCAGTGGTTGAGTGCCAATACTACCTCAACAACCAAGAGTTGTATACTCAATGCAACAAAGCCTACCTGTGTCGAATATCCCCACTACATTGGCCATTGTGACAGTGTCGTAAGTACAAGCATTTTTTGTTGTATGCCAACCTCAAGTTTCTTAGGTTGTAATACAACATCCTCCTATCTCCACGATGTAGCCACAATCACCGATTAGTGTCTCCCTAACCGGAGCGACCCAGGTTCAAATGGGTACTATTACCCCTCATCTTGGTCAAATAGCTAGTATTGGACAACAGCAAATGGCTTCACAACCATGGCTGGTACAATATCAACAACCGTAATTCCAACAATTTTACCAAGGATCTGAGCAACAAATCTTTAGAAGTAATGGGCAGCCGTATATTCAGAATGGTCAACATCAATCATTTCATAGTGGTTATTCCCATCAACCTTACCAAAGTTATCAGCATCAGATGCATTATGCTGGTATGCAAAGACCCACTTCTCAGGCAATACCATCTTATCCTAGGTATGCTTCACTGAACTTGAATCAACAGTTGCCGTTTGTGGCGACTTTAGAGTTACCAGATCTAAATTGGATAACAAATGATCCAATTGCTTATGCCCCTTGGTGGCTGGTGATTCCTCATAAACTTCCGTCAGATATTCCTAAATTTAATGGAAATCTGATTGAAGACCCGTCGAATCATGTGATGACCTTTCATCTGTGGTGTTCATCCAACACTCTCAACAATGATTCGATTAGGCTTCGCCTTTTTCAGTGAATTTTAACTGGCTCAGCAGCAAAATGGTACATTGAATTGCCTATAGCTTCAGTTGATAACTTCAGCACCCTTGCCACAACCTTTTTAACCCATTTTCAATTACCAATAAGGTAAGAAATAGGAATAGAGCTTCTTACCAATTTCAAACAGATGATAGCCATTCACACATCTGATCATATTCATGAGTGGTGATGTCATCATAGAATGGTAAAAACATATGTTCTTGATCAGCTACTAGTTGAATGGTTTATTAAGTCATTATTACCTTCTAGCACAAAATATGTGGCAAAGGGAAGGGTCGTCACTGAAGATCAAGTCATTGCCCGTGTGCAATATCTAGACTTGATTTATACTCAGTCTGGCATGTTCTATGACAAAATCCCCGATGCTCCTAGACTGGAATTTTCCATTCCCCCTCCTCCTAAATCAAACAAAGACTCTCATGCTGGCAATGGCGTGATAGGTACAACAAGCACAAAAACTGTAAAGGCTACATCAAAGAAAGCTCATACGGTTTCTAGTCAAAATGCAAATGAAGAATTTATCGGCTCGGAGGTAAATGTCATGTCGACTAACAAAGGCAAAGAACCGAAGCAACTAGGAGGCAAGAAGAAAAAGAAAGGGAAAAAGAAGAAACAGGAGGAGTCGTCTCCTAAAAAATATTCTACAAACCCTCCTGGAGAAAGGAAACCAAATCATCCATGCTTTATATGTGATGAAGATCATTGGACGAAAGACTGTCCACATAAAGCTGAGCTTAGGAAACTCTTAAAGAATTCAAAAGCCTCAGCGGTATTGACTGATCCATTTCCAAATCCAGGAACCAATCTAGTTGCTAGTGACAATGCTTCCCCATCCCAAGTGCTCATGATGTCCATTTCGAAACAACAAAATGATGCTTTGATATCGACAAGGAATAAATATTACAGGAATCCACAGCTATCGAACAACAAGGCTACTGATAAACCTAGTAGTTCGACAACAACTTCGACCGAAGTTATGCCACCCCTGAGCTAACAATAAAGCCGCCAAAGGGAGTAGTACACAAATCGAGATTTAATCCTTGTGCCAGAGCCGCACATAATTATAATATAGTAGAGGACCTGGCCCAATTTCTGTCCACTATGTCGACACTTGAGGTACTGCAAAATTGCCCCTCCCAGAAGCAGGCTCTATTATCAGCAATAGGTGGCATTGACCCAGCGGATTCCAATCTTGTGGCATTTAATCATAAAGGATATGACCCGTAGTTACCAGCTCAACTTGCTTTCCTTATCCAAGTGAAAGCCCTCAACAAAACTGTTCATCAAACAATTATTGATGAGGGGGCATCTACATGTATTATGTCAATGAGTTGTTCAGAAACTTTAGGCTCACCACCCTTGTCGCGATCGTCAACGACCTTAAAAGCATTTGATGGACAAACATACACTCCATACGGGATTTTAAGTAACTTGCAAGTCGAACTAGGGGACAAAATAGTAGAAATTGATGTTGAAGTTATCGATGGGAACCTCGATTACAACATCCTATTAGGAAGGCCCTGGATTTATGCTATGGATATTGTTGTGTCGACATACTTCAGAAAGATTACATTTCCTTTTCAAGGAGGGATTACAATCGTCAACCAACAAACCTTTCTCCCCAACAGTTCACAAGTTATGGGAAGCATTCTGATGATCCATGGAAGCTCTCAGTCACTTCAAAATATCAGAGTAGGCCTCCTAAAAGACCCTACATTGATGGGTACTTTTTCCCTACCGCCTCCAAACAATCTGGCGAAAGTGGCCACGGTGAGAACCTGCAATATGATATCTTCTAGATTTAGAAGATTCCTGAACATTTTGACAGCATGGATCATCACCATTTTAGAAATATTGTAGCAATCAATTTTCTTGGCCTGGGGGGCAAACCCAAATCAACTCTCATCAAGTGTTTGGATAGATAGGTCTAAGGAATATGATACCTCTTCAGATCATTGGTCGCATGTACATTCTACAGAGAAAGGAATCATTCAGTCAATGATGATAGGAGAGGCACCATGGGAAGATCACCACCATCGTTCCCATATTTCGGATTACCACGAAGATTATTCCAACGACCTTAATCATCCTTCAATTTTTTATTTTCTATCAAATACTGTAAATACGGTGGATTCTGAGGACGGTTCTTATCTCGTGTCGACCTCGTTAAAAAATGAAACAAGGAGTAATGAGGATAGTTCTTTTACTATGTCAACCTCATTAAAAAAATGAAACAACTCCCTTTCCAAATCCAAGTCGAGTCTTTCAAAGATCTCGAAGGTAAACCTTCATTCCAACCACCGTGTTGAATGCAATGAAGCTTGGGGGGCATGCACCTTGATTTGCATTATTATGCTGGGGGCATGCGAACTTATAAAAAGCATAGTTTTTTGTTTCAAGCTTGTGTAAACATGAAACTAAATCTAAGCATATGTTGTCGCATGGTTCATGCTCATTAAAAAATAAACCAAGCCATGAGCAGTGTTACCACTGGGTTCAATATCGTTAAAAAATAAACCCGCAATGAGCAGTTTTTATGTGAAGTTCAAGCTCGTTAAAAATTAAACCTAAGCAATGAGCAAATGTTCCCCCAGAGTTTAAGCTCATTAAAAAATGAACCAACCTCCAGTAAATAACCATTGCGAATGCATTATCATCAACTTTTGAGCCCTGGTCGTGTTCTTACCATCACCTCCACTCTCTGTTTTAGCCGATCATACGCCTCCATTTGATTGTTTACCCTTTTGAGGAACAGCTGCGACGAGTGATTTTGTTAGCCATCCTTGTGACACTGCCGTGATTGGAAAATTCCAAACCTTAACTGGAATTAGCAGCTACCCGAAAATATCACTTGTTCCTCAAAAATGAGTCTCCTTTAAGCTCTTTTCATCTGACTCGTAAAATATGAAAAGATTGCCGAGAAATTGGCCTCTCCAGCTCGTTAAAATGATCAGAAGTGCTATCCCTCCTCTAGATTTTAATCTTTTTGGACCTGAGGGAATATTACACAAAAATATCGAGCGCTTGTTTTGTTCGGCTCATTAAAACTATCGAAAATTCATCCTTTCGTATTATTTTATACTTTTTCGGACTTAAGGGATTATATGACGAAAAAGGATTACTGGAGTTTCCTTTCCATCCCTTTTCAGACTCTCTAAAATTAAAAAAGGAACGAGTTGTCTTTTTCGTTAAACTCATTAAAACCAATAGCGACAAACTCGTCCATAGAGACAAGAACGAGTTTCACTATCACTAGGCTCATTAAAACATAGTGACGGGTTTGCCCGAAGGGAAAATTATAGAACAAGCATATGTTATCCTCTTCAAGCTTGATAAAAATAAAGAGGTACTAGTCAGCAATGACTGGAAAAATTGGGAAGAAAACTTGAAGAAACTTTATTGGTAGCGAGCCGCTCTTAAACATGACACTTTCACTCCATCACCATGATTGAGTCGGGTTGGGTTATTCCGTTCACCAATCATAATACCATTGGTCCGTCGTACCATCCATCTTTGGGGTTAACGCTACCAATCCATTTCAGTGTCGCCGATATGTTCAAGAGAAGTCGATCAGAGAATTCACCAATCCATCTTGTGTCTCATCCACTGCAATACATTCACGCTCCATTATTTCATGACCGCCACCCTGAACCTTGTATCATCAAATCATTTTCACCTCCACAAAATCATTTGCTCCATTCTATGTCGTAGATGTGGGATTCATTAAGGTCAACCTACGATGGCTCACTTCTTGTCGACAACAGCTCATATCCAAGAAGTCGACCTAGGAACAACCCTTTCAGTACTTTGAAGCTTACATGCCTCAATGGCAAGTTTCTCACTTTCGGCAACAAGTTTACATCAATGGCCTTTGACCGAAAGATTTTGCATGGTGTTCGATGCCAAATATCATTTTCACACCACGCGAATTGTACTGTAGTACCTTGAGGGTCATCATCATTATCGGTGATTTCTCTCGCGCCTGTTAACAGCTTACATCATTGGCTGGTAATCAGGCGATGTCTTTCCATGTTCAACTCCAGAACATTTTTCACATGGATCGACTTGTACTTCGGGCGAAGATTGGATGAGTTTGAAGACCCGAGATCTAGTGTCATCCATCTGGGCTACGATATATTCAGGAAAATAAAGACATCAAATGTACATCATTGCTGCACAGATGATCATCCGAATCAAAGGATGATGGCTCTATCAGAATCATCAGTCTGCCACAC